>MJUU01055743.1:11573-22118 GCA_002080025.1 Modiolus philippinarum | reverse complement strand
AATTTCACAGAAGTTTGGGTATTGAATTTGACTGGTATGTACGAGCAGAACTATAGCGATTGTCCATTTATGATTCATCTAAGAGACTACATCTGTGCCATACATCCCTCTATGTGATATTATAATTCTCATTCTTTTCATTTTCATAAACTTCAACACCTGTTATCGGAGAGATCACTATTTTCCCTGATAGTACTACTGATACTAGCAATTACAAAACTCAAATATATTACACAAAATTCTGCTTTCAAATAGATTATAATTATGAATTATTCCGGCTGTATTTCATGTTTTTTCCTTGCTTTGAACATTCATATTTTATATTGTACACTGTTTTGCTCTTACATATTATTCCACTCAACAAATTTTACTTAATGTCCTTCGCAAATAAAAACAGAGTCACCACATCAAAATTTATAAAACGAAAGGGATTCTCAACATCAATGCTTAAAAACCATATACTTTCACTATCTTAACAGTGATCATAATAAAATCTTTAAAGATTTTACCATAGATCCATTATTGCATGTTCTACATGTAAATTGTGTTCACATTAATGGGTCTGGAGCTTGCATATCAGTTAACTGCTAGTAGTCTCTTGTGATTTCATGTTTATGTCCGTATATTTAGTTCTTTCACTTCAATTTTTCACAATTGACTCAGTCCTGTTGCCAACTGAATTTTCTGTTGTTACGATTGTTTTAATATTTATCACATTGGCTATAGGAGGAAGGTTTGGGCCGAATAAAACTAGTTTAACCCCGCCGCAGCAGGTTAGCGCCTGTTCTTAGTCAGGAAATTTATTAAGCCTTTGTGTGTTTTGTCTTTTTTCTAGTTAGTGTACTTTATATCGATAGGAGTCTAGGATGCTGAACTTGATTACTCTTTATTCAGGGGCCGACTCCGACCTGCCGTTGGGTTCATTGAAGATCTTATGATGGCTTTGAGTTGTTATTACTCCCCTATGGGTCGTTGTCTCTTTGACACATTCCCGTTTCCCTTTATTTTTCTATTACAAACACATGGTAAAGAATACTTATGCACTTAACTTTTCAATATTTCATCTTAAAAAATAAAAAAAAATGAATAGTTGATACTTCAAAATGAAGTGTTTTCTTGATATTTATACACTTTAAAAATAATTATTAAAAATCCCTTTTTGTGCAAAATGGAATTAGGACTAGAAATTTAGCTTCAAGAAAAGAAGTTTAGGTCTCTCTATGTTCAGTAAATATTTAAAAAAAAATAAGGTCTAAAATTGTATGAATAAACTACACATTTTATGAAATTTTATAAAGTTTCATTGAATTTCACCAAGTGGTCTTGGATGAGTTTTCGCCATAAAGTGTGTACCCCAGGGTGGACAGTAAAAAAATCAACCAAAGAAAAAATATAACGAAGTCAAACCAAAATTCTAAATAGCTGGTGCACAATAGCATTATGCACTGAACATTCTGTGAAAGTTTCATTGAATTTCACCAAGTGGTCTAGGAGTAGTTGTCGTCACAAAGTCCTACTGCAGACGGAATAATGAAACAGATGGACGAACGGACGAACGGACACCATGACCACTAATTACCGCCCGCTAAAGCGTGGGGTATAAAAATGAAAAATGTACGAAAATGTCAACTTTTCAACTGTGCACTCGCAACGAATTTTTCCATTTTGTAACATTTACGAAGAGTGAATAAGGCCGTTTGTAGTGGATATAATTTAACATTTGGTTAAAACCTGTTACATTATTTCTTGTTTTCGTACTAATTGCCGAAAGGCATGCATCAGAGTTCTAGCAATAATGCTTATAAACTATCTAGTAGTGATTCGGTAGTATTTCCAGTTCACTACGAGGATTGTAACACATTTATTATGAACTATTTTATAGATAGATAAGAAGATGACTAACGTTTCAACAGCAGAAAATGCTATTTAAATGAAAGAACAATCGTTTAGTTGGCTATTTATTGTGGGCGTTGCGAAGTAGACATATTTCTAAGAACGTCCAATAAAAACTGGATGAGAAAATTTGTTACAAATAACTAAATACCGAAGTTACTGTAAATTTAAATTCTGCATATGCGCATTTCGGCAACTTATGTCTCTTCAGTGCAGATAAAATCTAAAAGTTTGGAAGACCATAAAATCAAATATGTTAAAAAACTGATATAGAACAAATGCCCAATATGATCTAAAAGTAAAGCCAAAATCAGCTCAAGACAGAGCTTTGGATGTGGGAGATACTCCTTAGTTTTCAACAAAATTTACAAATTTTAGATATGGCAAGTTTCGAAATACAATCGGCGTTCGGGTCAGCACCGAAGTACTGACTACTGGGCTGGTGAATACCCTCGGGGACTAACAGTCCACCAGCAGTGGCATCGACCCAGTGGTAACAAATTATTAAATACCGAAGTTACTGAAAATTTAATTCCCATGTATGAATTGTTTTTAATTGTTTGAATGTTGTTCTAATGGATAACAGTTCTAAAAGACAAACAAAATCAAGGAAATAATTCAAAAACTAGATGTTTGCAATTGTTATAAATGTGGGACAGATATTTTTTGCTGTTTTAAAGCTCTTTAGTCCAAAACATTCATAAATTTCATATTGAAAAATAATTAAAACATTATATAAATTGTCTAACAGAGGTTGTTTTTAGCAACAGTGAAATAGAAAATAGAATAATGTTTATAGTAAAAGAAAATGTTACTGGGAAAAAACAGACTTTAAAAAAAGAAGTCCCATGTGGATGGCCGCCTTCCTTTGATCTATTTATAGAAGAGTGGTCACTATGGACATAGACCACAAATTCTACATCCGGTTTCAGGGTAGTCTAATGTAGTTCCTAATTAAACAGGAGTATTTTTGAAAATATAATAATGGTAGAGTTTGTTTGGTAATGGAGTTTTAATCTGTAGTAAAATCAAAGAATATTATGGAAGTTTACAAAAATATTTCTTTTGCGGAGGAATCTTATCCAATTTGGCAGCAGCATGCCTCTGTAAAGGGGTGTAATTAGCTCTGAATTTACATATAAGCTCCAAATCTTGACCCCTCTTTGATTGAATTTTAAATGCCAGAGTAAAATGCAGGTCAACATATGTCATGCTTTTCAGGTTTTACCTGGACAGGATGTTATTAACTGTGTATAGGGAAAATTTAGGCCTAAAATATGCTTGCAAGAAAATATTGGGAAAAGTTGTAACAAAGACATATAGTGAAATTTATTGTGGTCTATGTCCCTATGTGTGCATAGAATCGGAAGATCCCAAAAATAACTGTGAAGTGCTAAACGTTTTAATTATTTATTGAAAGACTACAAAGAGCATATATCATAAAAATATGAAAGACTTGGTTAATTTACATCTTATCATGCAGCACGACCAATAATTTCTTTACTTATAATTCCATTCTTTGGTTAAACAGATAACAAACTGGTTCCCTTACTGAATTCCTTCCTGTTTAGCTCACCTGGTCATCGTCCGTAAACAGTTCATATTTTCGCTATCTCCTCTGAAACCACTGAACCAATTTTACGCAAACTTTACAGGAATGATGTATGGTAGGTCCTTCACAAAGATTGCCGAAATATTTCTGATCCGCCAAAAAACATGGCCGCCAGGGCCGAACAAAGTTTAACATGGGACCCACTAAGGAAAAAAACATATATTTGCTATCTCCTCTGAAGCTACAGAAGCAAATTGAACCAAAATTTACAGGAATGATGTATGGAAGGTCCTTTACTAAGTTTGATGAAAATTTTTTGATCCGTGAAAAAACATGGCCGCCAGCACAGAACACAGTTTAACATTGGACCCTATGGGAAACTAAATATTTGCTATCACCTCTGAAGTTACTGAAGCAAATGGAACCAAACTTCACAGGATTGATGTATGGAAGGTCCTTTACTTAGTTTGCCGAAATTTTTCGATCCGTGAAAAAACATGGCCTCCAGCACAGAACATAGTTTAAGATGTCACTCTGTGGGAAAAGCAAATATTTGCTATCTCCTCTGAAGTTACGAAAGCAAATGGAACCAAACTTTACAGGAATGATGTATGGAAGGTCCTTTACTTAGTTCGCCGAAATTTTTTGAACCGTGAAAAAAACATTGCCGCCAGCGCAGAACATAGTTTAACATGGGACCCTATGGGAAAAGCANGCAAATGGAACCAAACTTTACAGGAATGATGTATGGAAGGTCCTTTACTTAATTCGCCGAAATGTTTTCGATCCGTGAAAAAACATGGCCTCCAGCGCAGAACATTTGATAGTTTAACATTGGACCCTATGGGAAAAGCAAATATTTGCTACAATGTATCTCCTCTGAAATTACTGAAGCCAATGGAACCAAACTTTACAGAAATGATGTATGGAAGATCCTTTACATAGTTCGCCGAAATTTTTTCGATCCGTAAAAAACATGGCCGCCAGCGCAGAACATAGTTTAACATGGGACCCTATGGGAAAAGCATATATTTGCTATCTCTTCTGATGCTACTGAAGCAAATTGAACCAAACTTTACAGGAATGATGTTTGGAAGGTACCTTTACTTAGTTTGCCGATTTTTTTTGATCCGCGAAAAAAAACATGGATGCCAGCGCAGAACATAGTTTCACATGGGACCCTATGGGAAAAACATATATTTGCTATCTCTTCAGAAGCTACTGAAGCAAATTGAACCAAACTTTACAGGAATTATGCATTGAAGGTCCTTTACTTAGTTTGCCGAAATTTTTTCGATCCGTGAAAAAACATGGCCGCCAGCGCAGAACATAATTTAACATGGGACCCTATGGGAAAAGCAAATATTTTTGCTATCTTCTCTGAAGTTACTGAAGCAAATGGAATCAAACTTTACAGGAATGATGTTTGGAAGGTCCTTTACTTAGTTTGTCAACATTTTTTCGGTCCGCGAAAAAAAAAACATGGCCGCCAGCGCAGAACATAGTTTAACATTGACCCTATTGGAAAAGCATATATTGACTTTCTCCTCTGAAGCTACTGAAGCAAATTGAACCAAACTTTACAGGAATGATGTATGGAAGGTCCTTTTTTAGTTTGTCGAAATTTTTCGATCCGTGAAAAACATGGCCGCCAGCGCAGAACATAGTTTAACATGTTACCCTATGGGAAAAACATATATTTGCTATCTCCTCTGAAGCTACTGAAGCAAATTGAACCAAACTTTACAGGAATGATGTATGGAAGGTCTTTTATGTAGATTGCCAAAATTTGTCCGATTCCCTTAAAACATGGCTGCCAGCGCAGAACATAGTCTTTCATGGGATCCTATGGAAACAGCATGTATTCGCTATCTCCTCTGACGCTACTGAAGCAAATTGAACCAAACTTTACAGGAAAGATGTATGGAAGGTAATTGGATCTGACAAAAAAGGTGGCCTCCAATGCAGAACATAGTTTAACATTGGAGTCAGGAATCAGATAACCATCCTTATTATCATCATCTCTGAAATGTATATAGAAGGTCCTTTGCAAAAATTATTCATTTCAATAGGATCAGACAAAAAACATGGGTGCTAATGAAAAACATAGCTAAACATTTGACCCCATCGGTAAGAAAACATCTTTTTAGTCATGTATGGCATAAAAGCATTTTGCCAGGTGAGAGATACAGGCTCAGTCTCTGAGCCTCTAGTTTCTTATAGTCATTCCAATAGAGAAGAGAAAAAGTCTAATTCACCTCATCAGACAAGGTAGGTCACCGTTTAGATTACATTTTTGTAAGTCAATAAAGAATTTGCTTTTTGACTGATTGACCTTAACCTTATATTTTCAATATCTCTTTATTTTTAACATACCATTTTATGGTTGAAAATTCATTTTAAGGTGATATTGTTTATTTTCAATTTTTTTTTATGCAAAATCATGCAACAAATATAATATAAAAGGTTTCAGTGCTTTACTTTTTTGCATAGTTCTAAACTATGATTAAAGTATTTTTTCCTGTGATATAGGTTAAATCGAGTAAATATCATGATAATTGTTTTACAATACATTAAATGGTGCTGAACAAGCCCATAAGAAACTCACTTTATTTATAACTGATGATGGAATTTCACTCATTTTGAGGCTCTAATTAAAAAATGATGAAGTGAATTGTCTAGATTCATCAAATTTGTAAAATAAAACCAGTAGGAGACATTGTATGTAACCTTTTTTTATCAAAATACGAGGGTTATCCGTAAAGTTCGTGGACAAGGATAAATAAAAATAAAAACAACTTATTATGTTTTAATTCTTTGCATATTCGTAAACATTATCTCCATATGAATGCAGATGTGTGAAAGTTGATGCAATCTTACATTAAAAATTTCACATTTGACTTCGTAAAAAGCCCCGGATTAGTGACCCGGAGCACCACGAATATTACATGTCAAAAATATATTTATTGGTTTGTGCGTATGTTTGTAATATTCAATGATTTGTCAAATGAAAATGACCTTGTGATGTTCATATTATATTCAACATCAAAATTTAAAAATTGGAACTTCAAAGGATCTAAAATGGCAAATTAATTGAGGTTTAAATGTTTCAAGACAGAATCGGCAATTCTACAAAATCTGACGGTTTTTTTTTTTTTTTTGAAAACGCGGAGCAGTGACGTGAGTCTAGATTTGCTCAAACACATTTTTTGACACAAGGGCCAGTTTTAAAGGCTAGACAAAATATGTAAAACATGCAATTTTTCATATATCGCAAAACTGCAATTTCGGGGTGTTATTGACTATGATCGCCGACTACCAATCAATGAATTTGGCATATAGTTTTTCAATACAAAATCTACACAAAGGAAGGTATATCAAATTTCTAAGATATATGTGTATTTTAAAACCTGGAAACTGCAAAAGTTCCAAATTTGTTTAATTGCAAATTCTTTATGCAATGTTTATTGAAAAAAATGGAGGTCAGATAACGTCAACATTTTACGAGTTTGTGCTCCGGGTGTATAATGTTAGTCTGTTTTGATTCACATAATAATAATTACGAGTGCTTTGATTGCGATGATATTGTGAATACTTATTGTAAATGAAAATATTAGTTTCATATACACAATCGTTATATAGCAATTTTTATTCAGATTGTCCACGACCTTTACGGACAACCCTCGTATATAAAAATTTGACAAAGAGAAGGGAAGATTTCACAAAAAATTTAATTTTGATATTTCGCACTTATTTTGTGGACAAATTTCCCCTTTTTAATTATTTTTTTTTAATTATTTATTTTTGACCAACAAAAAATAACAAGAAAATTACAAAATTTTATGAGGAATATTCAATAGATAAATACCAAAGGAACCTCAAAACTTTTGAAATTGTGATGCTTTGATTGCTGATTTTTACATCTTTCAGAATTAAAACGTTTAACTGACATGTTCAGAGTTATATTCCCTTTTCTTAATTACTTTATAATTTTCACGCAATTAATAACGGTTTACCAAAGTTTCGTTTTAATTACATTAAGCTTTTTACTTTGTAAAACTTTTTAAACAATTATCGGCAGTGAACTTATTAGCCAATGTAATACTGAGACATACTGAACATTGTATGTTTATTATACTATAGGGGAACGAGATAGATTTGGGTATCAGTAAACATGTTTAACCCTGCCGCTTGGCACTCTGATTTTTTTTCTGCATATGCCCATTTCTACAACTTATGTCTCTTTAGTACAGATAAAATTAAAACATTTGGAAATCCATAAACCGAAATGTGTAAAAACTTATTGAGAACAAATAACCAAAAGTATGTAAAAGGGAAAGCCAAAACCAGCTACAATCGGGTGCAGTCATAACCTCTAACATAGTTAACTAAGAACTGTTCTAATGACTGCTCTAAGTTAACTAAGAACTGTTCTAGAACAGTTCTAGAGCTGCTCTAGAAAGGTGGTCTTAAAGCTGTCATTGTCAAGAAATGTTCTAAAAGCAGTCATTTTCAAGAACTGTTCTAAAAGCGGTCATTTTCAAGAACTGTTCTAAAAGCAGTCATAGGGCAGAACTGTTCTAAAAGCAGTCATCGAATAGAACTGTTCTAAAAATGGTCATAACCTGGTCCTTCGTATGACTGCTTTAGAATTGTTCTAAGTTAACTTAAACGAGTTAAGCCCCAGTTTCTTGATGTTTGGGTTATTTGATGTGGTTTGTTTCCATTGATTTTTTCACTTTTTAACCATTTTGGGGCCATTTAGGGCTTGCTATATGGTGTGAGGTTCCTCACTGTGTTGAAGACCGTACGGTGACCCCTAGATGCTTTGTTTTGGGTCGTTTTTACCTGGTTATGGGATGTTGTCTCCTTGACATTTTCCCCATTTCCTTTCTTTTTCATATTAGAAAATGACCGTGTTTATGACCACCTTTAGAACTGCTCTGTCTTATGACCATTTTTAGAACTGCTCTATTTTATGACTGCTTTTAGATCTGTTCTAAGTTAACTTAGAAAATGGCCGTTTTTATGACCGTATCTAGAACTTTTCTACGTCTGCTCTGAGATAAATTCAATTTAAATTAGAATTGTTTCTAAGTTAACTTGGATTAGAGGTTATGACTGCGCCAAACTGTAAGGACAGAGCTATGCAAGAGGGATATACTACTTAGAATGTGACAAAATTTTCTTTAATTTAGATATTGCAAGTCAAATAAAATCGGTTTTCGGGTCAGCACCGAAGTAATGGCTACTGGGTTTGTGAATACAATAAAATAAAACATAAAAGTAGACAATTGTTTATTATCAACATTGTATTATTAAGTATCACCTGAAACGATAACAAAATGTAGAGAAATCTCCTAGTCCTGAAGTAAATATCAGGCGTATTTTCTTTCCCATAGCTAGATACACTATAAAATAAAGTGAGAATCCTATCTGTAAATTTAACATTCTATACTGGTGCGGCACTTCAAATAAGCTATCAGTCGGATAAAACCGTGTGGGCAATAACCAAAATAAGGAATAAAGGAACACTAACAACTCCGATAAAATAAATATGATGCAAATAATTACCACAACTATTGCTGACTTCAAGTTTCGTCGGCGAACAGAACGTGTTTTAAAGCTGGACAAGGACTTCCCACAACGTGTTAGTTTACAAGACAAAACTAATGTACTTACAAATACTACCAATGCACATCATATAAAAACTATTTTGCGAATCACTATCGTGAATCCGTTGGCATAAACTAAAGGTTTAAAGACTTTTGATATACAACACCTTCCGTCCTTTGATCTTTATGTGTACACTGTCATAAGTAGATCGATTGTGAAAAACAAAACAGAAAACAGAAATGCAAAAAATGACGTCACTATTGCAAATTTATTCCTTAAATGTATTTTGCTCCAAATAGGACACATTATTGATAATAACTTTTGGACAGACAAAACAGTTGTAGAAAAGATCGACATTAGGTGAGACATTTCCCTTACAGTGTTTCCAAAACAACGGCAGTAGAATACCGAAGGAACAAAGTACAAGATTACACAAATCAAAGTCCAGAGACAAGGCAAAAGCAAGAACACCAAAAGACGGAAGACCAAAGACACCACATGCCCACAAAACACACAAACGTTACATATACAACACAAAAAACTAAAGCACTAACAGTGTGAACTCTCAATAAACAAGAGTGACATCAGATGCCCCGGAAGGGTAAGCATGTCCTGCTCTGCACACAGCAACCGTCACACGGCCAGTGAGGCATATGTTTTGAAAGATCTGTTAGGTTACTGATTGGTTACTGTCATTTTCTAACCCTGAGACAAAAGCAATTGAGAGCCATGGTACATGTTACTTCTCTAACCCTCAAACAGTACCAAGGTGAAATTTTGAAAAGCCTTTGTACTCACTTAAGTATTAAAACATTGACAAGGACAAATCCGTACCACAAACATTACTGACTAAGACAAAACTAAAATTTAACATGACAACACTGAAAACTAAAGCACTGACAGTGTGAACTCCCATAAAAACCGAGAGCGACATCAGTTGGTCCGGTAGGGTAAGCATGTCCTGCTCTGTGCACAGCACCCGTCACATTGTCAGTGGGTCAATCCAGGGTAAAGTCGAAACCGGTAATGTCAAATCAGGGAAGACGCGAATCTAGCTGAAAATGTCAGTTTTTATTTGTGACACTGACATTTCATATCTATCTATGATGTCGTGGTGACGGCCATAGAATTTCTGAAGGGACGAAAGTAACAAAGGCTGAACATATCCCTGACTCAGCAGTTTTTGTGACAGTGCTTTTGCTCTTTCCACAAAGTCACTGTACGTACTGCACGCTCTACAGAAACGAATTAATTGTGAATTATATACTCCATATGCTGAGGATGCAGGTACATTGCTGCAGAGAAAGGGAAAGCTAACAATTGGAAAGTCAAAATCATCACGTTTGTCATATAATCTAGATTTCAGACGTCCATGTTCGTCAATGTACAACAAAAGGTCAAGGTATGAAGCAGAATCGGGTGTATCGGTTGTCTCTTTAATTTCAAGTTCACTGGGGTAGATACGATGTAAATATTCTTTAAAT
>MJUU01055743.1:0-11475 GCA_002080025.1 Modiolus philippinarum | reverse complement strand
CGAAAAAAGGAAAAGGTCAGCTAAAAGTGGCGCACAATTTGTTCCCATAGGAATCCCTATAGTCTGTTTAAAAACACGGCCTCCACATTCAACAAAAATGTTGTGGATCAAAAATTCAAGCATCTTAATCACGTCATTCCAACTGACATAAACATACACAATGAATAAGTTGAATGCCTGCCATACAACCGTATTACCAAACTCTGTGAGTTTTCCTGAAAGTGAAATTATTAACTCTGGAAGGGTAATAAGCAAAGAAGTAAGTGTGTCAGAGATAGCTAGACATGATAATAGTATTATTAATGGAGGACGATGTTTTTTCTGTAGAAATATCAATAATACGATGGAGTTCAGAAAACAAACATCTATTGTAAAAGCTGTACACGTGTATATAATTGGAGGACTCCGTATTTGTACAACTGACGGGAAGCAATTTACTTCGTCATCTCTGTCGTTGTGTTGAGTTTGCGTTATATTACTCACAGTGTAGGCATCATTTATACTCCAAAATTAAAATTCTACCCTTTTACATGTTTAGATGAAAATTTTAAAATCTTATTAAAACATGAAGTAAGGTAGAGGTTTTTAATACAAATGTAAGTGCACAAATGTTCGTTTTTCTTTAGATTTCTTAAGATTCAAAATGTTGTCCTATAACTCACCCTTCTTTGTCATTTGTGGCTTCAGGCATATGCAATGTTATCAAACGTAATTGGTTATTTGTATGAATACAGACCTCTATTTCTAAATGTAAGAGTATGTCCTTTTCTAGCCATTTTTACAAAAAAAAAGTCGGAAAATGAGATATTTTATTTTAAGAAAAAGTAAGAAATCTGACATTTTGTAATAGTGAGATCAGGGCAAAATAAGCAGGTGGTCAGAATAACATTTGGAAATTACAAAAAAAAAAATAAATAAAATAACAGAATAAAAAATTCATTGAACGATAGTATAATTATATGAAAAATTCAAGAAAATGTACACCATAATTGAATTATATAGAATGCATACATCTCTCGCACAGGAATTTTTTTTTACGGACTCAACACTGCAATTAGCATCAATGACTGTGTTTCTGACCTATTAAAGCAAATTTATACCACCTAAACACAAATCGTTTATGAAGTTGGAGTGTACTTTTTGGCTACATGACAATTAACCTGAAACACCACAAATTGAATGAATATTAAACACCATACACTCAGTAGTGTTAATTAATAACTAAATGCCGAAGTTACTGTTAATTTTGATTCTGCATATGCGCATTTCGACAACTTATGATGGTATTTATGCATGAATTTTTTCGTATAGTAAAAGAATTTTTTTCCCGATGACAAATACGACTCTTAAGTCTCGTATTTTGAAAAGTTACCATATAAGGTGTAATTATTGTTGTTCTTCGTATTAATCTTCGTTAATGTGATTTATGCTGTAAGTTTCATTATTCATCATGCAAACCAGAAGATTACGTTTGATAAAACAATGAATACATGATATTGTGTCATAGATTCTGAGTTTAAGCGTCAGAAAATAAATATTATCGCTGTCAAAGAAATAAGCTGATCTTCTTTGGATCCCGATAGTCGTTGAGGCGTCAGTGTTCCTAATTGAATGCAATGTACTAAATCCAACTAAATGATTACACAAGTGTTTTTCTTCACTTGTACAGTTCTTAGATTTTCATTCAATTGGCACAAATCTCATAAAGAGCAAAACAATAAATTTTAATTATTTACGAAAGTAGATGATAAACCATAGCAGTCAAAGAAAGAAATATCAATTCGAATGGACATTACTGCAATCATAAATTCACGCAAATGTCACAAAGGTAATTACGATTTTTTCAGCCCAAATTTCTACATCATTAATAAAATTGTTCAGAAACTAAAAAAAGTATTAAAAAGGTAATTCTACAGAAGTAAGAGTAAAATAAGCCTTAATTTACCTTCATAACTCAAACTACAACTACGTATTTAAAAGTAAATCGATATCTTAAGATCAAATGTAGAAAGCATAACAAAACAAATTTAAACATTAGAAACATAATATAGGTTCATGGTACATTATTACTTCTGAAAATAGGAGTAAGTTGTTTTGATTCCAAGTTTGTTTCCTTTCAGTTCCTGTATTAAAAAGTTGTAATAAGTTGATTGACAGAAAACAAACACATGAACCAAACTTACTACTCATTTCACGTACAGTGGGGTGCAAACATAACCTCTCGTCCAAGTTAACTTGGACAGCAGTCACGAGAACAGCTCAGAGTTAACTTGAAGTTAATTTCAGGCAGACTTAGAGCAGTCCTAGAATCCTGTCTACTCTAGTCCTGGAATCATGTCTGTTCTAGCCAGGACCGTTCTACCTAAGTCTGTTTTAGCCATGACCGTTCTACCTAAGTCTGTTCTAGCCATGACCGATCTATCTTAGCCTGCTCTAGCCATGCCCGTTCTGGCCAAGTCTGTTCTGGTCATGACCGTTTTTGCCAAGTCTGATATCGGCAAAGCAGTTTTGGTCCTAGAATTTAAACTGGATGATAATGAAATTTGGTGTGTCAAAATTTCCTGTGTGTCGATCCCAAAACCGTTTAAATAAAAAAAAATAATAAGTAATATATAACTCTCTTATATTTAACGATATTTTCAATAATTTTTTGTTTCAGTAAACGTAAATCTGATAACGATTGACATTTTCTTATAATTAAATTCGCGATTTTTTATTTAAATAATAAATTTATGGAAACCTAGTGCAATTTAGTTTTTGGGTATATCTCGAAAAGGGAAATAACTCTTACTTTAAAAACAAATACCTGGATAAACTCAGGTAAATTATCCGCGAATAAGAGCACTTACTGGCAAAAATGCAATTTTATATCCGAACATTTCATTCCATAATTCTATTTTTTATTGTTTTGAATTTAATTTTGCTTTTATGATATAACTAAACTTGAAATATATGAAATATGTGTATATTGGACACGTAATGAATATTTGCCGGGCTGTGACAAGAGCTGGTATGAGAGCGGTCATAGCAAAAACAGGTCAGCTGAGAGCAGTCATGGCCAGAATAGACTTCAGTAGAACGGTCATGGCCAGAACATACTTAGGTAGAAGGGTCATTGGTAGAAAAGGTCAGAGCAGTCATGGCTCTAACCAGAACGGTCAGGATTCTAGCTATGACCATGACTTGCCAGAGAGTTCGGAATTCTAGAGCAGACTTAGAGCTGTTCTAGAGCAGACTTGATACCTGTTCTAAGTTGACTTAGAGGAGCTTATATGACTGCTCCAAGTTAACTTTATGAGAGATTATGCCTGCACCCCCACTGTATTTAAATGTTTATTTAACTTACTGTTGTTTTGTCTGATCTATATCCGGTCCAAAAAACACTACTCTCATTTTCCTCAATCCGATTTTCTTCTGCTATTTTAAATGAACAAGTTCTCAGTGGTTTTTTAATCGTCTTCTCTGATATTGGAACATGCTGAAACTTATCAATGAGCTGTTTGTATGTTGTTGCCAAACAAGTTGGTAGAGAAAAATCTAATACACTACCCACTGTTATACAATTATAAATTCAATTAGAATCCGTTTTTGAATATAATACAAATGCTTATTGTAGCATATGTATACTAACATTCTACTTAAATAACTCAGGCATACAAAAACGGTTTTTTGTCCATAGTCCCATAACGGTTGGTCCAAATGTAACAAATGTAGATCTTAGCAAGATACAAATTTTTGCCAATACATTTTATCAACTATCTATTACAGTTTCCGAGATAGTCCGATCAAAAGGTCTAGGGTCAAAGTTCAAATTGATAAATGACCTTAGATTTTGATTTTCTTTTAGAGTTATCACCTAAGTTGAATGAAAAAAGTTCCAAGTTTCTATCTCTTTCCGTTTTCGGGAACAACATAGGCCTTTTTAAAGACGTTTCAAAATTTTCAAGGGGCGTAACTCCTGAATGGTTCACCATAGAGTTACGGTCCAAATGTAAGAAAGGTTTTGGTTAACCCTAGCGCTGGCTTTTACTAGTGCCGGTACCAAGTCCGACTGTCCCGAATTCCTATCGTTGTCTACGTTTGTCCTTTGTTTTGTTTGTGTTGTCTCTGTGTACCCTGGTTGGTTTAATAATAACATTTTTAAAGTTAAATATATTCATTAATTCAATCAATTTCTTATTAGATTTCTTGAAGAGGTCAGAGTTCATATCTCCTGTCAGTACAATATTGTTGTTGGTTTGATATCCAGTTTCAATAGAAAGCCCCTGGCAGATTGTGGCATGTGACTGTAATTTTCATCCATTGTAGATGTTTCCTGCTATTCATGTGTTATACTTATCATCACCTAACAAATATTCTTATTACATTTTATCAGCTATCTTTTACGGTTTCCAAGTTAAGCCGATAAAACATGTGGGTCAAAGGGACAAAGCGACCAATGCAAGCGGTCATTTTGGAAATACCCAATGCACATTTTTGGGTGATGATCTATCTTCCTGTGAAGTTTGGATGAGATTGGGCGAGGCAAGCAGTCTACAAGAGCTGTCTTGAAAAAGATTATGGCAAGAGGAAGCGGAAAAATAAAAACAATATGTCGTTTAGGAGACTAAAAAAGGAACGGTGCAGACTTAATGATAGAAACAGTAGTGATAAAAATACAAATATACATATACGTGCATCGAAATGTAGAAGAAATTGAAATACATTTAATTTAATAAGACACTAATTAAGGATCAAAGTATATATCATGCCAATGAATTATTAAGTTGGACAACTTAACATTATATTGATAAGTAACTTAAATGACAAAAATTAACTATGGACACAGTCCACACTGAAGTTTACTCGATTCACTCTACAAGAAGAACATACGGAATGACAAAGAAGGGGTCTTCAAATGGTAAAATACCGAAATTACTGTAAATTTGGTTTGTGCATATTGCCATTTCGGGAACTAATGTCTTTGGAGGCAGATAAATTCTCATTTTTTGGAAGACCATAAACTCAAAAATGCTTTAAAACTGATAGAGAAGAAATAACCAAAATGATCAAAAGAAAACCGAAATTAGCCAGTTCCGGAGATGTATGACACGTGATAGTTACCAAAATGTGGTACACTTAGTACTTCGAATGAAAATTCGGGGTTTTTGTGTGAAATACCAGGAATACCGCATGTAAACTAGGGGTTTCCGATCGGTATACATAGTATTTGGCCGAAAACCCTAGTTTCCGATCGAAATTAAATGGAAACTAGGGTTTTCGTACCGGAAACTAGGGTTTTCGTATCGGAAACTAGGATTTTCGTACCAAAAACCTCAGTTTCCGATCGAAAACAAACCCCTAATTTCAGATCGGAATAAGAAACTCGAGATAAAATCGAAAATGCTATTCAAAGTTTTAGCCAACGAGAAACGGAAATTGCTATTTGATATTTAACCTTCATCCAATCAAAAACGGGAACCGCTATTCAGAGTTTAATTAAACCAACCAAAATCGTTCATTCTGTTTATCGCTAATAATTCTCTCTTTTTTATTCAATTTTCGTAATTTTTATTTATTTTATGTACTTTTGTATTGTGAGTTAATAATCAAATAGAGTTGTGCCTGTGGCACTTTTGGGCACTTTTGGGGAGCAAATGGATATCAGATTCGCTGTACATGACAGGATTCGTTCTCGACTGTCTATATTCACCTTAAACTGGGACTACTAGTCCCAACCTTAATAAGTTAAAATTTGTGAATATCGCCGTTTTAGACTGAGTTTAAAAAATATTTAATTTGACATACAATTGTATCTCTGGAGGAAATATGTTTATTTTCATATAATTTGACGTGTACAGTGTTTAAAGTTTGGGGAATATACCTCTCTGTAAATAAGGAAAGTCCAAAATCAACAATTTAAGAGCAAATCGTAATTTTCATGATTATGTTATTTCATAATATTCATTCGAAGAAGTATATATGTTCTGCCTTACATGTGTAGATTTGATGACATTTTGCATTTCTAAGATATTAAAAGTAGGACTTTAGTCTGTGATTGAAACTATCTCTTTAAAAATCATCTAATCTTTTAAATAATTTACGTCATGATATCCTTTTGATGGAGTCCAATATGTTTCGAAAATAAATAAATCATGAAATTTGGCATTAAATAGGTATGACAAATACATATTTTAATCATCGTATTAAAATAACAAAAACTCAGTCTTAAAAATGTTCCTTTCGAAAGAGTTTGATAATTCACGAAGTTAGAAATTTCATAATTTTTAGCATTAAAAAAGGTATGAGAAATGAATTTTAAGTCCGCGGTTTGCACTTGCTCTTTAAAAATAACCAATGCAATTAAGTGTTATGAAAATTTTACTTCACGATTTTCTTTCGAAGGAGTTTCATATGTTGCGAAATGAAAAAAGAATCATCAAATGTAGCATAAAATAGGTATGAAAAGTAAATATTTTAGTAACAGGTCTAAATTTATCCTTTAAAAATGACAAATACAATTCAGTGTTTTAAAAATTTTACATAATAATATTCTTTCGAAGGAGTTTTATAATTCGCAAAGGAAAAACAACTTCGTGAATTTTAGACAAATACGTTAAAAATTCCTTAGATGCTGCTTCATTGCAATGTCTACATTTTCTTCATTCGCTAATATGTTTCTCTTCGATATCGTTTACATGCTTGTACTGGACCCTCGAGAGTGGACGATGCCTCTCTAAATTCACTGCTATAGCACCTAACATTCATGAAGAAAAAGACGTATCCGTAGCATTATTTTCCAAAATCAATTTGCACTCGATAAGATATAATTGACCCTTATTTTAATTATAGAATGGTATTTGAAACATGTTGTTAGCATTTTTTTGGGGGGGGGAGGGGGCGACTCCCGACGCTTAGTTGAATTTCAGGCAAATGTCTGTGCTTTTCACCGAGAGGTTTAGGAGTAGTTGTCGTCACAAAATCCTAGTGCAGAGGGAATAATGAAACAGATTGACGAACGGACGAACGGACACCATGACCACTAATTACCACCGCTCGGGTGGTATAAACATGAAAAATGTACGAAAATGTCAACTTTTCAACTGTGCACTCGCAACGATTTTTTCCATTTTGTAACATTTACGAAGAGTGAATAAGGCCGTTTGCAGTGGATATAATTTAACATATGGTTAAAACCTGTTATATTATTTCATGTTTTCGTACTTATTGCCGAAAAGCAGGCATCAGAGTTCTAGCAATAATGCTTATAAACTATGTAGTATTGATGCGGTAGTATTTCCAGTTCACTACGAGGATTGTAACACATTTACTATGAACTATTTTATAGATAGATAAGAAGATGACTAACGTTTCTAAAGCAGAAAATGCTATTTAAATGAAAGAACAATCGTTTAGTTGGCTATTTATTGTTGGCCTTGCGAAGAAGACATTTTTCTAAGAACGTCCAATAAAAACTGGATGAGAAAATTTGTTACAAACAACGGCAGTAGAATAGTGAAGGAACAAGGGAAGCGATGACTACATAAGTCGAAGTCCAAAGACATGGCAAAAACGGTAACAGATAAAAACAAAGACAAAACAAGGACGTGATCATAGACAGCTACAATGCACGGAAATAAAGAGATAACATTAATAACTAAGGCACTCATAGTGTGAACTCCCATGAAAAACGGGAGTGACATCAAGCGCTCCGGAAGGGTAAGCATGTCCTGCTTACAAATAACTAAATACCAAAGTTACTGTATATTTAAATTCTGCATATGCGCATTTCGACAACTTATGTCCCTTCAGTGCAGATAGAATCTTAAAGTTTGGAAGACCATAAAATCAAATATGTTAAAAAACTGATAGAGAACAAATGCCCAATATGATCTATAAGGAAAGCCAAAATCAGCTAAGGACAGAGCTTTGCATTATGGAGATACTCCTTATTTTTCAACAAAATGTACAAAATGTTAGATATTGCAAGGTTCGAAATACAATCGGCTTTCGGGTTAGCACCGAAGTGCTGACTACTGGGCTGATGAATACCCTCGGGACTAACAGTCCCCCAGCAGTGGCATCGACCCAGTGATAACAAATAACTAAATACCGAAGTTACTGTAAATTTAAATTTTGCATATGCGCATTTCGACAACTTATGTCTCTTCAGTGCAGATAAAATCTAAAAGTTTGGAAGACCATAAAATCAAATATGTTAAAAAACTGATAGAGAACAAATGCGCAATATGATCTAAAGGTAAAGCCAAATTCAGCTAAGGACAGAGCTTTGCATGAGGGAGACACTCCTTAGTTTTCAACAAAATTTACAATATTTTAGATATTGCAAGGTTCAAAATAAAATCAGCTTTCGGCCGGTCAGCACCGAAGTACTGACTACTGGGCTGGTGAATACCCTCGGGGACTAATAGTCCACCAGTAGTGGCATCGACCCAGTGGTAACAAATAACTAAATACCGAAGTTACTGTAAATTTAATTTCCATGTATGAATTGTTTTTTATTGTTTGAATGTTTTTCTAATGGATAACAGTTCTAAAAGACAAACAGAATCAAGAAAATAATTCAAAAACTAGATGTTTGCAATTTTTATAAATGTTGGACAGATATTTTTTGCTGTTTTAAAGCTTTTTAGTCCAAAACATTCATAAATTTCATATTGAACAATAAGTAAAACATTATATAAATTGTCTAGCAGAAGTTGTTTTTAGCAACAGTGAAAAAGAAAATAGAAAAATGTTTACAGGAAAAGAAAATGTTACTGGGAAAAAACAAACTTTAAAAGTCCCATATGCATGGCCGCCTTCCTTTGAGCTATTTATAGAAGAGTGGTGAAACCCATTTAAGGATGTGCGCTGCCAATTTTAAAATAACAAGGATTTCAATTAAATTTGATTTTTTGTTAGAAAATTGGAAAGGAAGTAATTTAAGCCCCCCAAAAAGATAGGTTACAGATGTAATTTTTGAGATACAAGTGTTTCAAAAAATGATGGGAAACTGAACTCCTCTGCATTTTCATAGGATTAACATGAGGAATGTTTATTCAATAATGAATGTGACGAAACAACACCAATTAAATAAAATTTTGTCAGAATGCCCCAAATGGTGTATAAAATGAAATTATGGAAAAAAAATTGGGGGTCACCGGGCAAAACATTTTCATTACAAAAACAGGAAAACAGCAAACACCTACAATGGCCAGGGACTACAATCACATCCCACAAGCAAACTTCACCAGAAAAACAAAAACGGAAACAAGAGACAAACATAAATAACGCCATTTAAAGCTTTTAAATTAATAAAACTAGAGAAGTTCGAAAATCTGACAGAAATACATAAACATGACCAGCGAACATCCTTAAAGTTCACTATGGACATAGAGCACAAATTTTACATCCGGTTTCAGGGTAGTATAATGTAGTTCCTAAATAAACAGGAGTATTTTTGAAAAAAAATAATAATGGTAGAGTTTGTTTGGTAACGGAGTTTTACTTTGTAGTAAAATCAAGGAATATACTTGGAAGTTTACAAAAATATTTCTTTTGCGGAAGAATCTTATTTAATTTGGCAACAGCATGCCTCTGCAAAGGAGTGTAATCAGCCCTGAATTTACATATAAGCTCCAAATCTTGACCCCCTCTTTGATTGAATTTCAAATTCCAGAGTAAAATACCGGTGAACATATGTCATGCTTTTCAGGTTTTACCTGGACCGGAGGTTACTAACTGTGTATAGGGAAAATTTAGGTCTAACATGCCTGCAAGAAAATATTGGGAAAAGGTACAAAGACATATGTGGTCTATGTCCTGATCTAGGGGGACCACTAGTTTGCTTTAAATCTACGCTGAGATAAAACCGTGCATAGTTTGTTCATCAAATTTTGTCCAGACACAGAGTGAATAAAATTATTTTGTTCTGACCTACAGTTTCCATATATGGCAGATTTAATTTGCATATCTGACCAAATATGGCAAAATTGTGAAATTGAACATAAAACAAGTGTTGAACCATGAAATTTGCATCTGTATCAGCTCAGAAGATGATTTTTAGTTTTCATATACCATATTCCAGCCTCAGTATTAATTAAACTTTATTTGTTTGATTGAACGTAGAAATCAGGTACTGCGGGGGGATCCCTTTGTGTCCAGAGAATGACCGATTTCTTTTCACTGGTGTGTTTAGTAACCAGGGAATAATTTTCCGGAGCAAATTTCTTCCATTTTAACGCTGTAATAGAGTGTTTTATGTAATTTTTGGGAATCTTTTGCCTTTATTTTGTGGAATATTGCCCTTTTTAAACTGTATTTTCTTCCTTTTTCTTAACCTTCCTATGTTGCAGTTTGAATTTTTTATGAGTTTTTACTGGAAAGGGGTCTCATTTTATAGGGAAAGTATTAATTACATCAAATCATTAAAATTAGAAACAACAGCCGGAAGATTTTATTCATATTTCTCATTTGTTTACCATTTACCAATTCTTGAGAAATTCATAAATGGACAACCTCTGTGTGGTTATTTCATAAGTTATTTCTAGATTTCTAGAAACACGTGTACAGCATAACTAAATTTACTGTTCATTTTTGCAACTTTGGTATTTTTGTATTTTGAAACCATTGGACCGATGCCACTGCTGGTGGACCAGAGGTCCCCGAGGGTATTCACCAGTCCAATAGTCAGACTTGTCTGGCACGAAAATTTACCTAGCGATTTAAAGAAATTTACCGTTTTATCAAAATTCTAACCCTTTAGAAATACTACGGCTTCATTCCGTGTATGGCACTCGGTGGATGTCCTTAGTACTGGATTTGGCTTCCTGTTTCGATATTTTTGGTAATGAGTACTTCTTTGTTTAAAATCTTTTGGTTATGGCTTTCCATATTATTTGATTTTAATGCTGCTGATGAGAGGTTACTCCTTGAAACACGTGTACAGCATAACTAAATTTACTGTTCATTTTTGCAACTTTGGTATTTTTGTATTTTCAATAAAGGTTTGACTGAAAGTTATTGAAAGTGAGAGTTTACATGTTCCTCTAATTTTTAACATGAAATTTGACAATCTTAGACTTCTGATTTTCTTACATTTTGCCCTTTTATGGCTTTTTTTTGCAATGGAAAAGTGTATGTTTATTAAAAAAAAATCATTCAAAATATTTTTTTACAAAAATTGGTTTTAATAATGGTAAAAAACTTGTTTTTTAATGTAAAAAATTCAATTACAATTGAGAAAGTACAAGGAAGATAAATCAAAAAGAAATATTTGGAATTATTTTTTTATATTTGAAATAAAACACGATCTTAAAAGTGAACCTTGTAGTTGGAGAACACTACACCTATGTTTAATGCACGTTCTCGCTTGTTTATAATGTGAATGCGGTCAAACACTGATATTATGTTATTAACACATCTACTAGTAAATTGTAAAAATTTATTAGAATCTATTGAAATTTGTCCCTTTGATAGGACATACATGTAGAA
>MJUU01055742.1:84497-96552 GCA_002080025.1 Modiolus philippinarum | reverse complement strand
GGACGTAAACTTGAATGTAAGTCAATCATGCGGAAAATATAGGTCAAAGTGACCTAATTTTGCCTGGATGCTGACCTGCCCCCAAGATGCATGTACATGCAAGGTTAGACGATCCTACCATGTACAATTACTTAGATCTGAACTCGGACGTAAACTTGAATGTAAGTCAATCATGTGGAAAATATAAGTCAAAGTGACTTAATTTGCCTGGATGCTGACCTACCCCCAAAGATGCATGCAGATGCAAGGTTAGATGATCCTACCATGTATAGTTACTTAGATCTGAACTCGGACATAAACTTGAATGTAAGTCAATCATGCGGAAAATATAGGTCAAAGTGACCTAATTTTGCCTGAATACTGACCAACCCCCAAAGATGCATGCACATGCAAGGTTAGATGATCCTACCATGTACAGTTACTGAGATATCAACTCGGACCTAAAATTAAATGAAAGCCAGCCAAGCTGAAAATATAGGTCAAAGAGATTTAATTTTCCTGGAGGCTGTGAGTTAGCCCAAGATGCATCTGTACACAAAGTTTGATGACCCTACCCTTCATAGTTACCAAGATATATACCTAAATGCGGACGTAGACGAAGACGCAGACGCGGACACCGGGGGTACTCCAATAGTCCCGGATATATATTATTATTATAGTATAGAATATTTATTTCATGACATTTTAAGCATTGAAATAATTTTTAAGAATGTATATAGGTTTTCCTTCACTTAGCTGGGATATAAGTTAGTTATCACACTCGGACTTGGAGTGTCTGTATCAGCTCAGCCCTTCAGCCTTCAGGGTGATCTTATACAGCTACATCGCGTCCTCATGTGATAACTAATACATACCTACCCTATCATAGGAATTACAGCCACATCGCGTTCTCGTGTGATAACTAATACATACCTACCCTATCATAGGAATTACAGTTTAGTCAACACCTGAAATACAGTATGTCTACTGAGTAATACTCGCCCCTATCAAAAGAATTACATTTTGGCCACCATGAGAAATGAAGCATGTCTACTGAGTGATAGGAAACACATTTTGGACATCGTGAGAAATGAAGCATGTCTATTGAGTAATACTTCCCTATCACTGAAAATACATTTTGGCCATCACCAGAAATGAGTTACACTCACCATATTTCAGCAAGTAAATTTTGACAACCACATGAAATGAAGCAGGTTTCCTGTGTTATACTTACCCTATCACAGAAAATATATTTTGGACACCACCAAAAATGAAGCATGCCCACTGAGTAATACTGCAAACCGGGAAATTTTCCCGCCTTCTTTATTTTGCGGTAAACTGACAGGATTTTAGTTTGCGCAGTTTTGAATTAGCGCTGCCAAATTGTTGACCATTGACTTCATTTATAGACAAGTACAATTGCACCGTTTTATTTTCGAGCTTCCATTCCAGCCACAAAAATCGCGAAAATGAAACTGCCGCGATAATTTCCCTGTTTACAGTACTCACTCTATCACAGGAAATATATTTTGAACACCACCAAAAATAAAGCATGTCTACTGAGTAATACTTGCCTTATCAAAAGAATTACTTTTCAGCCACCATGAGAAGCATGTCTATTGAGTAATGCCTATCGTATCAAAAGAAATACATTTTGGCCACCTATAGAAATGTAGCATGTCTACTGACTTATACTCATCCTATCACAGGAAATACATTTTTGCCACCACAGACATATCCAATTCTGCCTGACCGCAAGTAAAATTTCAGTCACTCTGACAAAATTTTCAGCTGACAGAACTGGATGTCAGGTAAAATATTGACATCTGCTCTATATGCTGAAGTGGTAGGTTCTGTGAATTTATCTTCAGTCTGGCAGCTTTTTCTTATTTGCCTCACCATATGTCCTTTTCGATTTTTGTGCCACCACCTGAAATGAAGCATACCCACTAAGCAATACTCACCCTATCACAGGAAATACATTTTGGCCACCACCAGAAATGAAGCATGTTTATAATAAATCCTGTCAGTCCCAACAGAAATGCATATAATAATAGTAAAGTAAATGCCCAATGATTCTCTTCTCCGACACAATTATTTATCCTGAAAATACAAATAAAAATAACTTTTTCAAAAAAGCAGCACATATAATCTTACAGAACCGTCAGAAAGGTCATTCTAAATGAGAACAGGTGAAGATCTTTGAATGCATTTTCTAAAGGTTCAATGTTAAAATATGTTCCCCAGCTGGCAGCCATCTTTGATGAGTATCAACATAGACCATGTAGATATCAAAAACTTTGAAGGGGAACATCAAGACCATAATGTTCAAATCTTATCAAAATTGTTCAAGCAGTTCAGAGGGAGAATATCTCTGAATTCATTTCCCATTGGTCCAATGTTTAACCAAGTTTCTCTGTGGAGGTCATCCTTTATGAAATGCAAGCCTGTCAGACATTTAAGTCATATATGTAGAATTTGTAGTCCTTGAAAAACTGGACATTTTTGCAATAAAAATATATCTAACCTCACAGGAATTACCTCACAGGAATTACCTCACAGCATGATACGACCGCAGCATGTCGAACAGTGAAATTTGAACAAGTGTAATTCAAAATGAATGAGGACACAGTAAAGAGCTTGATACAGTAATTAGATGGACACAATAAAGAGCTTGACCCAGTAATTAGCTGCACACAAACTTAGGAAAATAAAAATTAGCCTTTATAATTCCTTATAGATATCGGAAATTGTAAGAGGTATGTCAAATTGGTCAACATACTACTTTAACTATACCATAAGAGGATACAAAGAAAGGAACCCCATTAAAATCCAATAAAAAAATAAAAGATTTTACATATTTTGAAAATTGCAATTCCAGCCATTTTGACCCCTTATACCTAAGAAACGGTAAGAGCTATCTTTGGCATACTACCAAAAGCTTACAACAAGAGGACTCCAAAACAAACAGAAAAATCAAATGAAATCTGATGAAAAATAAAAAGATTTCACTGATTTCGAAAAATTGCAATTTTGGCCCCTTTGACTCCTTGTAGCTAAATTAAGAATGAGCTACGCCAAATTGGTTGACATACTACTGAAAGCTTCAATCAAGAGGAATCCACAGAAAAAAAATCCCATTGAAATCTGATGAAAAATAAAAATTTTAGGTAACCTGCAAATTTGCAAGTTTGCCCCACATTCGGCCCCTCATAGCCCAGAAAACAAACAAGTTGTCAAAAAACTGATGGTGCAGCTCTATGTTTGTTTTCAAAAAGAATCCATTAAAAAAACTGTATCAAAATTGGACTAAAAATACAAAAACGAAATTTTTTTTTTGAAAATTGCCACTTTTGGGCCCCATTTATCTCATGAACGGTACAGGCCACCTAAAATCCATTGACTGAAAGGAAATTTAATTAGGAACACACTGAAAGAAACCCTATCATAAACTGTGGACACAGGATATGTCTCGCCCGCCCCTGCATCGCCTTAATTTGCACATTGATCTACTGCAGCAGCAATAAAAATAAAATATAATCTTTAACTGTGTTTACAATTTCCTTGGAAAAAAATGATGTGATCTTTCATGCATAACTAAGAAGCCAGGGCCACCATCTGGGTATGGAATCAGTATGTACTCTCCAAGACGCAACTGCATGTCAAATATCAAGTGTCTAGGACTACTGGTATAGGCTGTACAAACTGCTTGCTAAAAACTTAATGTGATCGTTCATGCATGACTAAGGGGTCAGGGCCACCATTCAGGCATGGAATCGGTATGTACTCCCCAAGACGCAACTGCATATCAAATATCAAGTGCCTAGGACTACTGATAAAGGCTGTACAAACTGTTTGCTAAAAACTTAATAATGATCGTTCATGCATGACTAAGGGGCCAGGGCCACCATCCGGGCATGGAATCGGTATGTACTCTCAAAGATGCAACTGCATGTCAAATATCAAGTGCCTAGGACTACTTGTATAGGCTGTTCAAACTGCTTGCTAAAAACTTAATGTGATCATTCATGTGTGACTAAGGGGCCAGGGCCACCATCCGGGCGTGGAATCGGTATGTACTCCCCAAGACGCAACTGCATGTCAAATATCAAGTGCCTAGGACTACTGGTATTGGCTGTACAAACTGCTTGATAAAAACTTAATGTGATCGTTCATGCGTGACTAAGGGGCCAGGGCCACCATCCGGGCGTGGAATTGATATGTACTCCCCAAGACGCAACTGCATGTTAAATATCAAGTGCCAAAGACTACTGGTATAGGCTGCATAAACTGCTTGCTAAAAACTTAATGTGATCGTTCATGCGTGACTAAGGGGCCAGGACGCACCTGCATATCAAATATCAAGTGCCTAGGACTACTGGTATAGGCTGTACAAACTGCTAGCTAAAAACTTAATGTGATCATTCATGCATGACTAAGGGGCCAGGGCCACAATCTAAGTAGGGATTTGAGTTTCACCCATAATAATGCAACTGCACATCAAATACTATGGACCTACAAATAACATAAGCTTGTTAATACACAATAGTTTGCAATTGTTGAGGCCGCCGCTGGAAACGCTATCCCTAAGTCTCGCTTCCACAACTTTTTCGTCGTGGGCGAGACAACAATCCAATAAATAATAAATATTCTAGAGGCAAATATGTGAAAACGCCCAATTTTGCCCTTTTTGGCCCCTCTTTTGAAAACGGGAGGGGCCAAAATGACCCAATGGCTCAACTGGAACTTAAGCTATTGCATAAAAACAAAAGTGTCTACAGACGACGATAACGACAACGACGAGGACGACGACAGCATCATACCATTATACGACCTCAAATTTTTTGCGGTCGTATAAAAAGATCACTACAAGCCGTCAAAAATCAGTATGGACAAAGATCATTCGGCAGATACATAAACATTGTACGTAAGCATTTTAATAAACCAATCACAATAAAATGACCTGCGCAAGCATTCTGAAGGTGAATCTACAGAACAACGTCAAATACGATGAACCAATCACTAAAGAGAAATAATATGTAATGTCCAACTGATGCACGTGCACAAAAGGGGGAAATCCCAATTCAAAGTACATATATCTATAAATAAATTAAATCAAATTTTACTATTTCTTTTAAGCAAGTACGTAAATTGCATTCGAAATCAATCATTGATCAATACTTACGAATCGCGATATTTACGTATCAAAATGGATTAATTTACAGGATTCTTACAATTTTTTTAAATGTAGCAATAGATCTAAAACAGACACAGAGAGCGTCCTTAATTCCTTCCTTCAAATGTACGTGAACACAAAATGCAAGAAATATTAGCGGCATTTATATCAACATGAATTATATTCAGTCTTCAAGTTAAGCTTTTTTAAAAAGCTTCCCGGTTTATAGCCATCAATACATTTATTGGGCATATATATATGTAACAAAGAATTAAATAACTGGAGTGATTGTTCAATCTGTGATAAAATGTACTACATCCTGCTAAGCTCACCTCGTTGTACTGTATTGTCTACATTTATTGACAAATATATACAACAATTAGTTTTACAAATATACTGGCATCCCTAAGAGCAACGAATCCATACCCGTGTGTATGGATACATTTATAAATTGTAAAAAATGCTTTATATCAAAATATTAAATTTCAACCTGTTAAACAATATTTTATGAAACATTCAAACAATCGTTGGTTTAAAGCTGCGACAAAACAGTTTCTTTAGTGTTCGGAACCGTAGATATAAAATTATGCATGTTTCCCATATCGGAAGCCCTCAGGATAGATAATAATACCAGAGGAAATCTGCTGATCGGATCAGATTCCGACCTTTTTAAAATACAGATTGACGGATTCCTAAAGCTACCATGGCAACCGGGAATAAAGAAACGATTGCCTTTCCCTATACCAGTTGACTCCAATATAGCTAGTTTGGGTATTTGTCGTCCCTTACTTGTCCATGGTTGTATTTCGCAAACTGATTACATTGAAGGCAATGACAATGTAAACATATATGAGGCAATCAGTTTATAGTTAAATTCAAGTTTTTCCAATGTATCCTCGAATGGTTTATATTGATGTGCAAATCAGCGGGATTATGGAGACGACGCACATCATTTAGCACCAGTATTACGCGGGAACTTCTGACCAATGAGCAAGCTTTGTTTTCGTTTCTGCAGACATGCTTGCAGCGAACCATTCTAGTACCCGATTTCCATGGAAACCAGGAACAAGTTAAAGGGATGACCATTTGATTTTCAAGGGGAGGGGCTTGGGCAATTTTGTAAATAAATAATCTAATCTTGGTGTGAGTGAAAATAAATATTCTTATCCTAATTTTCATGAAAATAAATAATATAATTTTAATTTGAAGAATATTTTTTATAATTGCAAATGGAAATATTTTAATGTGACATCTGGTAAAAATAAATAATTTGCTCGAGATTTTCATGAAAATAAATAAATTTTCTGGGCAAAATCGCCCAAGCATCCCCATGAAAATTAAAAGGGTCGTCCCCTTAATTATATGCTGCAACAGGTATATAATACAATGCATAGTCCCTGGCCTAGGCTGAATTCTTCTGCCTCTATGGTAAAAGTATTACCTATTTATCGTTTATCTTTTCTATTTGGACTTTTATTTTTTTTTTTGGTTATTTTTTCTGTTGCCCAGTCTAGGTCAACAGCAAGAATTAAAAAAAAATAAAAGTCCAAATAGAAAAGATAAACGATAAATAGGTAATAATTTTACCATAGAGGCAGAATTCGACCTGGTCCTTCTCGTCTTCTCAGATATATGCAAAATTAAAAAAAAAAACGCCTTTCCCCGAATACAAATTTAACAATATGAATTAAACCTGAAATCAAATAAGAAGTTGAAAACAAAATTAGTAACCCAAAAACAAATATTATTAAGATGACGTTGGGATACCAGTTTTTACAAATAAAGGTAAAGATTAATTTTGTATCATGTATACTCATGACATCTACTCCTCATGAGGGAGTACTGTGCTTTATTATTAAATAAATAGATTTATATATTTTCCTTGCTATCAACTACATCCCACAAAGCAAATGCATTTTTTATCGATCATTTGTTTGTTTACTTTAGTGCACGTTTCTTTGTTTTCTATTTCTAAACCAGGAGGTGTGCGTGTTTAACATGATTTGATTGGATAGTGACGTCTCTGAGTAGCTATTTAAATCGTGACGTACGATGTTTGCTTGAAGTGGGAATTTCCAAGGTCATGTTTGCGCAGGTCAGTTAACTCGTCCATGCATTGTCCATACTGAATTTTGACGGCTTGTAGTATACACTTTACTGTGTAATGAGTCACCTTGTTAGTTTCTCTCTATGTTTGGTTTCGGAAAACTAATCACATTCATCTACCTTAAAGGATTACGTTGTCCTTATAATTATGTTTTGATATCACTTGATACAAAATCTAAACTGGAATCATTCTTCCTTTGGTACTATAAAAGTTTCATTGTATGAGTTGATTTACATATACATACCAAGGGCAATGGTGATCCATTCTCAAAACACATTGTTTACATCTTCGGCAATGATGAGCTCTTTTTGGACGTTTTATTTTACATACTCTACACACTTCCCATTTATTAACATCTACAAAGAACAAAATGATATTGTTTTATAGCTGTACCCAATCTTGTTATTTGATCTATTTTGTATAAAAATTAATTTTGTATTGAAATTATTTTTCTAATATGTATGAGCGATAATATATCAATTTTGACATTACATAGGTTTTTCTCACTATCAACTTTATACTGAAATTTCCCTTAATGCAATGGATGGTACTATACATTGTTCAATGAATGAAAAAATACTTGGAGTCAAAATAGATCCAAATTTGTGCTGGGCAAGTCATGTAGATCTGATATGCTCCAAAATTTCATCTCGAATATACCTTCTTTCCAAAATTAAAAAATTTTTAAATCTTGAATCACGAAAGCTTTTTTACAATGGTTATATTTTACCACTGATAGATTATTGTTGTGTTGTATGGGGAAATTGTAATAATGAAGACCTAAAACGAATTCTAAAACTACAAAAAAGAGCAGCACGACTGATACTTGATGCAGATTTTTTGGCACCTTCAGATCCTCTTTTTAAAACTCTTGGATGGATGAAAGTTCATGATAGAATAAAATATCATAAATATCTGTTAGTTTATAAATGTTTGAAAAATGAAGCCCCATCATATCTAATCAATAAATTTCAGTTCCTTTCTGAAGAAAATCCTTATTCTCTAAGAAATGTTGTAAATGGTAATTTAAAAGTCCCAAAACCCAAGACTGAACTTTATAAAAAATCTTTCACTTATTCAGGGGCATCATTATGGAATGAACTGCCAAATAGAATAAGAAACTCACCTTCTATAAATTCCTTTAAGGAAAACATAAAAAAGTTCATTCTTCAACAACCTGTTAATGGCGATTTTTCACAATCAGATGAGTTTTAAAATTGTTTTTAATTGTATTAGTTATATTTGTATGTTATTTTTATGCTATATTTACATATTTGTTTATAATGGTTTACAATATATTATTGTTGAGGGCCTCAGGGAAGATTAGTTTGTAACTAACTGTGTTACCCTCTTGAAATAAAGCCTTTATTATTATTATTATTATTATTATTATTCGTAATGTCATTTAGATGTAGTACTTGTTTTCATTTTACTGTTTTACTGAGTATTTTGTTTGGCAGTGAATGAAGGTGTTTATAAAAGTGCCCATAATTTTTATGTTTTTTATCATATTTACTAGTAATTAAATGAATGCAGCACATTGTTTGATATCTTTATAATTTTTTAAAACAATTTAATTTTTTAAAACCAGTGTCAAAAGTGCCTTCATCTTATGTTTAAATGATTGCTCCTTGTCAAAGCCTTAAGGTTGACTTCATTACAAAGAACAAAAATAAAAACATTATTTTATTGCTTTGGTTGACTATGTACAGACTGGCATTATCATCCTATTACTTCTTCAGATATCAATATTCAAGCAGCTTTTTGTAGTTCAACTGTTAAATGTAGCCCTGGGGGCTAGTAAGGTTTCATATTGTACTATACTGCACTCGATTTTACTATAGCCCCAAATAAAAGATCAAATTCATTTTGTTATATCTTAACAACTGTTTAATTAAGTCTCCCAAACGAAGTTGGGAGACTTAATGTTTTTTAGAATTATAATTCTGGATGCATTTTTTCTTCACATTTAATGTTGTATAAATACATGTAACTGTTAGTTTTTACTTTCAAACACATAATTTTAAACTTGCCCAACAGGCTAGTGTCAGTTACTAGTACTGTGAGCATTTGTCAGGACAGTACCCATGTGTATTGTCTTCATGTTTTATGTACTTCATTGTAAAGGTACTCATCTTGATAAGTTGGACTTTTTTCTAGTATGATTTTTACTGCGACTCTTTTTTGTGTATTTTTTAGCCATTCACCACACATACACAAACACAAATGTAGGGAGGGAACGAGTTCAACCCCACTGCAATTTTTGTGCCTGTCCCAAGTCAGGAATATGTTGGTCATTGTCCTTGTCTTCTTATAAAATTTTAGTTTCTTGATATTCAGGTTATTGGATGTGGTTTGTTTCTATTGATTTATTTACTTTTTTACTTTTTGGGGCCATTTAGGGCTTGCTATATGATGTGAGGTTCCTCACTGTGTTAAAGACTGTACAGTGACCTATAAATGCTTTGTTTTAACCTGGAGATGGATGTTGTCTCCTTGACATTAACCCTATTTCCTTTCTTTTTCATATTTAAAGTCTGGGGCTGATTTTAATAGTCCCGAGTGTATGGCCAGTGGCTAATGCTACAGAGATATGAAATACAATATCTAAAAGAGATGGTCATCTTGTATCATAGATAAAGAAACATTTTGCGATGAATTCTTATATAGATATATGTCATTAAAGATTAAAATAAAATATACAAACCAATCTGAGAATCTTCCACTAATGGTACACGCCCTGGATTTGTTGTTGAGGCTTTGAATAATGAAATAATGCACATTGCAGAAAGAAAACAAAACCCTGTAAAAAAATAATGATTTCTTTTTAATATCATTATCCAGTCAATAAAAAAAGTTTCAACTAACAGGATTAGGAGTACAATTTTGAAAGTCATTAAAAAAATTCATCAAATTAAAATAAAGGGCTATGCCGAGCGCAGCATGATACAACTGCAGCATCTCGACCACTGAAATTTGAACAAGTGTAAATTAAAATGAATGTGGACACAGTAATCCACTGGACATAATGTGGACATTGACACATTAATTACCTGGACACAAAGAAGCGAAAAAAAATAAAAGATTTTACATATATTTAANATGGACCGCGAAATATAGGTCAAGGTCACATGATTTTGGGTCCGACAGATAGGGTTCGCCGTAAGCTACATATGGACCAAATATAAAGTTCCTACATCAATGGCTTCTGTATTAAAACTTGAGTTTACGCCGCCGCTGTCGCCGTCATACTTTGCACGCCTATGTCTCGCTTTCGCGACTTTTGTCGCGGGCGAGACAAAAATTGCAATTTTGGCCCCTTTGACCCTTATAGCTCGGAACTGGTAAGAGATACGCCAAATCCATTTGCATACTCCTGAAAGGTTATAACTACAGGAATCCAAAGAAAAAAATCCCATTGAAATGAAATGAAAATAAAATTTCAGGTAATCAGCATATTTGCAATTTTGGCCCCTTTTGGCCCCTCATAGCTCCGAAAGGAAACAGGTTATTAAAAAATATGAAGGTGCAGTGTGTATTAATTTTTCATTTGGAATCCATTGCAAACAAGAGAATCTGTGTCAATGGGCACTATGCCCCACTACTGATCACAAATAATTAATGACCATTGGTGACATTTATTTTATCATCTATACATCTAGAGGCTAACATGAAATTTTACCTAGCAATCATCAAATATGTATTGTTGCTAGGTAAAATTTCCAAATTTAAGCTAAATTGTGTTAGAGTTTCATGAAATTTTCCAAAGTTGGAATCAAGAATACTTGCAATCTATATTTTCAAAAATGAAGTGTTCTTTGACGATTTCAGTAAATTTTCCAAAATTGGAATAAAAATTTTTGCAATTCAGTTATTGAAAATTTGTGTTTTTACAAAAAAAAAAATTTAAAAATGTATGGTTGCTAAGTAAAATTTCCAAAATTAAAGGTCTTAGAAAGTTTCAGGAAATTTACCAAAACTGGAATAAAAAATTTTTGCAATTCAGTTATTGAAAATTGGAGTTTTGAAAAAGAGAAATTCAAAAATGTATGGTTGCTATGTAAAATTTCTAAAATTTAAGGTCTTAGAGAGTTTCAGGAAATTTACCAAAATTGGAATTAAAAAAATGGCTGTTTAAACATACAGGACAAAAAAGATGCTGAAAGGAATTTCAATCAAAGTCCCAAAGGGACTGGTGGATTAGTGTCTATGATGGCAATGATCAGTATCTAATCTATTGAAATTTTATGTACACTGTCCAATAGTGTCCATGTATGATATGAATAATTGCCTGTCTATGTCGTGCATAATTACTCATTTTTTACTATGGGTCTAATTATAATGATGATATCAAAACCAAGAGAGGTACAAAAACCATGTTTTGCTCATCAAGAAAATTAACATGCCTTTCTGACAGTCAGCAAGTATTTACTGGTGGCCATCTTCATTTGATCACCCCAGCCAATCAAAGGCCATCAAACCATTAGAGACAAATATTTAAAGAATTTTGATTTTATACCAGAAACCTATTACATATTATGGGTTCCCTGCTGTACACTCAACATAGACTGAACAATGACAGCACCATCTTGATCAAGTACAGTTTGAAATTTAATTCTAAAGAAGAGACCTGAATGAAATGTTTGTGAATGCTGACAAGACGCAAAACCTGACAAGACATGAGCAGCAATACCCTGCTCTTTATGGAGATAATAATTCGTCAAAGAAACACACGAAGACATGAAAACGATGATCTGTGCCAAGTTCTTTGTGCAACAATGCATCTCAATTCG
>MJUU01055742.1:17836-38227 GCA_002080025.1 Modiolus philippinarum | reverse complement strand
TTTTTTACATGATGTAATTGAAATTAAAAATAATACTTATAATTTCAGGTATGTTAATACAGCTGTGGTACCCCAGCCTAGAACTACATCATATGGTAAAAAATCCTTCAGCTATGAGGCAGCTAAGTTATGGAATTTGCTTCCAAATGAGGCCAGACAAATGTCCTCATTCGGGCAGTTCAAAAACTATATAAATAGTTGGTGTGGGGGCCAAAAATGTTTTTGTAGCTCCTGTAAATTTCACAGAAATATGCCTCATGCCTGATGGATTCCTGTTTCTTAATTATTGTTTGTTCTGCTGCCTGTTTGATATACTTTTTACTGTTTAAGCTAGCTAGTTTGTATATTTTTATTTCCTGCTTTGTGTGTGTAACATTTAGTTATGTTACTGTTGTGCTTTTATTTATGTGCATGTTTGTATATTTTATCCCTTGCTTTGTGTGTATATGTATTTATGTTATAGTCGGTTTAAGAGCTCCACAGAGCTCATTTTAATTTGTTATATGTATATATGTACCGACTCTAAATAAAATTTACTTACTTACTTACTCTCTCCATACCGAGTCATATGCCTTCTCCAAATCTAGGAACCGAGCTATGGTGCTTTCATTGTTGTTGAAACCATTTATAACTACGCGTGTCAATCTTAGCAGAGCATTTGTTGTTGAATGGTTTTTGCAAAAGCCTTCTTGGTAATTGTCTATGAGTCTATGCCCTTCTATGTATCCAACTATCTCCATTAGTTTACACTGATTACACATGTGAGGCTGATGGGCCTATATGCAGAGGTGTTGTAGTAATCACTTTTTCCTGCTTTGCGGAGAAACTTTACTTTGGCTGTTTTCCATATTTTTGGTATTTCGCCTCTGTCCCATATGATTTTTAATATTTTTGTGATGGCCTCAATTAGCTTTTCTCCTGCATTTTTGAAGAATTCTTGGTACTGTTGGTCTGGGCCTGGTGATGTGCCTTCCTTTAGTCTGAATATTGCCCCTTCCACTTCTTCAATGCTAATTTCCCTATTCATATCTTTTCCTTGTCGGTCTGGTTTAGTTTCTTTATTAGAGTTTTCCTTGATATCTTTATACTTCGTGTTGGTTTCTATGAAGAAGTCTGTATGTATCTATACGTCTCTGATTGACACAAGCACATGTTAAAGAATGGCACAGGCCCAATGTACAACCATAAAATAATGTAACTGAAATGTCAACACATCATATAGTATATTACTTATCTTAAGTATAATTTCATATCATATTATAATATAAAAAAAACAGGTTATGATGGAGCTTCGTACAGGGACCGACCGACCGATGTTTCCCATTAGAAACGGACCTTAGGTTCGGAATATATGGCCCGGATATATGTATGCAAGGATCATATTCAGGTAACTTCTTTTTTCAATTTATTCAATTTCAAAATTTTTCATCAACATATTTGTAAAATTTTCACACAAAAAAAACGAAAACAATAAAAAAAACACGAAAAAAAAAACGGCCTCTTGCCCCGTATAATATATAAAATATATATTCAAAGTATATGCAGTACAAATTAAAACAATTCCATAGGAACGAATGCAGTAAAAATATGGATATCTTACAGGAAAATTCACACTTTATCTGAACAATCAAAAGCACACAATGTTTTTTTGCTTTTTGTTTTTTTTTTGTTTGTTTTTTGTTTGTTTGTTTGTTTGTTTATTTTGTTGCAAATAACAAACTGGGACTAATATAACATATCATATTGCCAGATAACAAAAATACCGACGTTACTTTTAATCAGTTATTTTCTGCATATGCGCAAGATGTTAAATGAGTTTAACCCTTCACTTTCGACATTCAGACCTGGATTTTGCTGTCAAACTGCTCTACTTAAAAGAAGACTGAAAAATATCTTGGACCTCACTTTGTGCCTTATGCCTTATGTAATCTTAACTAAGCAATTACGTCGAATCCTTAGAACAAATTACATGAATCCTCATGCATATAAACCTGGTGTTTTCTGAAATTGTTTCTATAGTGCTTGCATGTAATCCTTGCTGCCCCGAGACCAATAAACGCTGTATTGCTTAGATGTGGAGGACTCGCACTTTATTTCGATATTCATGCCAGTCATACATCCGTGAAGTATAACCTTGACCTCAATTTCTTGCTTCACCGACTTCGTTGTATTTTTTTTTACATTCGTGACATTTCTAGTATTGTAGCAACTACTACGCCTAATCTCATCATATTTTGTCCCTTGTTACATTTAGTCGGGTACATGCCAGTCTTGCTCTTGTTTTGTAACCTTGGTCCCCATTTCACTGTTGAGAGACTTTCAGTGTTGCCTGTATATGTCAATGTCCATTTACCATCAACTGTATCATCTAAATAAACCATATTTAATATACTGCGACATCTAGGTGGTTGAATACCAGTCTGATACTAGTCATTTGACCTTGGCTTCAATTTCATGGTTCAATGATTTTGCTACTTTTAATATTGAAGTTCTTTCTATGCAATCGAAACACCTGAAGGCTTCATATTTGGTATATTGCAACACCTAGATGGCAATTTGCATGTCTGACGTCTTTCATATAAACTCGACCTTGATCTCGTGTTTCACCAACTTTTCTACATATAACAAATAAATTCCGTTTCTCTGCAACAACTAGACACTAAACATTCAATATATTGCAATATCTAGATAAGTACATGACAGTCTAGCATCTGTCACATGTTTTCATGGTTAAGTGATAATGCTATATTTTTACATTCAAATAAATTTCTCTGCAAATCATAAAACATCCCAGAGCTGTAATACTTCGATGGTGTTTTATTTTGTTTGTCTTAAAAGCTCCATTATTTTTTTTTAATATGACATACTTTGCAATTTAAGCAAGTAAGATTTTAGGTTCCACACTCCTTTTCGTCCTTTTTTAAATAAATGATAGAAGAATCGGAAGTTCACGTTTGCTTTCAAAATATTGAGCATATCAAGATCTAAATATCCTGCAATTTTGATGAAAATCTGATTATCTACTCAGACCTCACTATAGGTAGGCGAGCATAAACTAGGCTCATCTAGCTATAGCAAGGACTGAGTTTTTACCATCACTTTGCGTCCAGTGTCCTTCAGTCAGTCCGTCGATCTGTTTGTTAGGTGTAAACGGGAAACATATACTTCAACACTGGGCACTATGGGATTGCAGATATCCTGTTGAACTACATGACTAATTGGAACCGACTTTCGAGATAATGGTCCTCGACAGGACCTCTAAAAAGTTTGTTCGAAAAAAAGTTTGCACCTATCGAAGATAACATTGGACTCTGTGGAAAACACGTTCCGAGATCTTCTCTTGAACTACTTGGTCAATTGTTACCAAACGAAGTCTCAATGTTCCTTTAGTGGGCCTTTCTGATAATTGTCCAGCATGTGTTAGTCCAATCCAAGATGGCCGACAACTGGTAAATATTTTACACTTGACCCTATGTGAACATTACAGTCCTTTGAAAACACTGGATCTATTGAGAACAGACTGGGCCACAATAGTCCTTGGGTTGTCATCTTTAAAAATTATACCTCCAAAAACTTGCCACACGCGGCGGAACAGTTTAATTTTTGACACAAAAGGATAATATATTTCAAAGACCTTCATCTATCAAAATGCTTGGTCAGTTTGAAATACTTTTTTGTAAAAATAGTTCTTGGGTGGACCTCGTTAAAATTGATCTACTCTAAAACTACTTTGCCAATCAGAACAAACTTGATAACTATGGTCTTTGAATATACCCATTAACAATCGTGTCTGGCAATCTTTTCCAAAATGGACACCATTGCAGAACATAGTTTAATATTGGACTGGCTTTGGAAAACTAATTCAAATGTCTCTTTGGACCTACACTTCAATCAAACTTGGTCAAAATGGTCCTTGGGTGGGTCCATTTAAAAATTGTCTGGAAAGCCCTTGTCTTATCCATAATGGCCTTCAGAGCAGGACTGTTTAAGACTAGACCTGATGGACATAGTTGCAAAGATCCATTCATCTGATGCCATTAGATCGATTAGAACCAAACTAATTCAATTGTCCTCTTTGAAAAGAATGTCTTTTCTACATAAATAAATAAAATGCACCATTATGATAGGTATGATCAAAATTTCAAAATTGTAATATTTATTTCAAATAGCAAATAAATACTCATTTTGTTCTGAAAATACCCCCTAATCTCCAGTTATTTATAATGGGTGCATTAATTCTACATTTTATGACATGATAAAAAGTCAGATTTTTTGGAAGGAAGATAATTTAAAGCATCGATTCAGCAATTTTATGGATTTTTACATATCTTGATCTCTGGTCACCTGGCCATGCCAGGGCGAGCCTTTACCATCACTTGGCGCATGGCGTCCGTCCGTCATAAACTTTTCAATCAAAGATCTCCTCTGAAACCACTGGGCCAATTTGAACCAAACTTGGTCACAATAGTCCTTGGGTGATCCCCTTTAAAAATTATATCCGGCATCCAAGATGACCACCAGCGGGGAACATAGCTTTAACATTGGACCCTATGGAAAAGGCATTCAAGATCTCCTACTCAGAAAGTTCCAGTCTAATTATAACTAACCTAAGTCACAATGGTCCTTTCCAAAAAAGGTATATGGCAGGTCCGTATTTCATCCAAAAATGGCCACCAGCGGGGAACATTGTTTTAACATTGGACCCTATGGAAAATACATTCAAAGATGTTATTTTCAGAAAGTACCAATCCAATTATAACCAAACTTAGTCACAATGGTCCTGACATGGTCCCTTCCAAAAAAGGTATCCGGCAAGTCCGTACCTAATCCAAGATGGCCGCCAGCGGGGAAAATCGTTTTAACATTGGATCCTATGGAAAATACATTCAAAAATCTTCTCAGAAAATACCAGTCCAAATTAGAACCATACTTAGTCACAATGATCCTTTGATGGCCCCTTTAATGAAAGGTGTCTGGCAGGTCCGTACCTCATCAAAGATGGCTGCCGGCGGGGAACATAGTTTTAACATTGAACCCTATGGAAAAGACTAAATAAAGATCCTCTTCTCAGAAACTCCCAGTCCCAAATTAGAACCAAACTTAGTCACATAGGTCCTTAGATGGTCCTTAGATGGTCCCATCCAAAAAGGTATTCGGCAGGTCCGTACCACATTCTAGATTGCTGCCAGTGGGAACATAGTTTTTACATTGGACCTATTGATTTTAAGGGGAACTCTTGTCCAAATTTTTATTTGAATATGGGTTGTAATGGATGGTGGAGCTTTTAGAAAACAAAATCCGCAGACATACTACTGATTGGAAATTTCCCCAGGAGCACAATGAAAGAGACCTCGTCAAAATTCTATGGATAATAAATGTTCTGCAACCAAGTATATGAATACACCCAATTTTGCCCTTTTTGGTCCATTTTTAAAGAATGGGCTGGGCCACAATCTCTAAAACCAACCCACGCCTTCCTTTTGTGCCAAGCAGTATTGTATTAAAATTTCATAAGGATTGATCACCTAGAACTCAAATGATGACCAAAAACAAAAGTGTCTACAGACGAGGACGCTGATGAAACCAACGACGACGACGACAACGACCACAACGATGACAGCTTGAAGAGTTACGTGACTCATTAAACGACCTCAAAATTTTTGAGGTCGTATAAAAATGTACAAACAAAATATCAAGTCTACCGAATATCTCAAACAGTCTTAAAAACGTCCAGAAAAATGTAATTCCATTGAATAACTATTACAAACAAGTGTGGACCCAAATTGATGTCTCGCCCGTCCCTTTTTGGTCGCAAAATTGATGTGAAAACTAAGAAAACTTTACATGTTCGCTAGACTGCGAAATTAGGGCAGCATAGCAGACTGTCATGAATCACCCAAAACCAAAATGCCAAATATCAATGACCTAACACTGATAGATACTGAAAAATCACACATATTCACTAGACCATGAAAATGAGGTCAAGGACTAAAGCCAAATAGCAGATTGTCATGTTCAATCTAAGACAAAACCACATATCAAATATTATTGACCTTACATCAATAGATACTGGGAAACTTGACATGATCACTGGACCGTGAAATTGAGGTGACAGACAAAAGCCATATAGCAGACTGTCATGTACTACCCAAGGCCAAATCATTGACCTACCACTTATAGTTACTGAGAAAATGACCTTATCACAAAAACTTAACATGCTTACTAGACCGAGAAATTGAGATAAACGACAAAAGCAATATGTCAGGCTGTCATGTACTACCCAAGAACCAACCTACATACCATATATCATTGACCAACCACTTATAGTTAATGAGAAACCAAACTAAGAACAAAAACTTAACATATTCATTGGATCGTGAAATTGAGGTCACAGACAAATCCAATATAGCAGACTGTCATGTACTCTCGATAAAGACCAACATTACTGTGAAAATGACCTAATCACAAAAACTTAACATGAAAGTTTAAGCCGTCGCCGTCAACGCCGCCTTATATATACTTTGTACGCATGTGTCTCGCTTTCCACGCCTTTCGTCGCGGGCGAGACAAAAAATGTGAATCTAGGAGAAACTCTTAACCCGATCTGTAACACATCAAGGTTATCTCGCACATAAAATTTAAAGTCAATATCTTGAATTATTTAAAAAAATAAATGTCCAGAAAACGTATTATTTCATGTGATTCAAAAGTCTAACGAAGCTACACCAACCTCTGTAACTCTTCAAGGTAAACTCAGACCTATAGCTCTAGGCGTCTTCAAACCAGAGGCTCACATGAGCCTGTGTCACTCACCTGACTACTCGTTTTAGGATATCAAAGATAGAGCAACACTTTTCCAGTAGGTGCAATATAAAAGGTAGAGCACAATCAATCATTTCTGATTATAATGTTTTCCCATAGAGTACAATATTATATGTCTAATATCCTTTGTGGCAGCCATCTTGACAGTAGTTGACAGTAGGTGAGCTAAAAATCATAACTTTTAAAGAAGGATTACCTTAGGATAATTGTAACTAACTTTGGTTCCAAACAGCACATCAGTTCAAATTATATCTTATGAATACGCTTCCCCATATGTTAAGTTATGCTCCCTGTTGGCGGTCATCTTAGATGAGGTATCAACATAAAAATCATAGGCTCTGATGACAGATGTCAACGTCACTTTTTTGTGTATGTCAGGTAAGCTAACCTTGCTTGTCGCAGGCGAGACAAAATATCAGGTGAATTCAATTTATATATAGAATACAACATATATACTACAATGTAGAGGACACAAGAAAAATTTAATGCTCATCACTCAACAACCTACAATATTATTTATCTTTAACTGCACATGGTTAAAACCATTTCAACAAGATTGCAATTTAGCAAATGGCTTCTGACATAATGGTTTTTATGCGAGTTTCTTATGTTTGGAAGTTGATTCGAACCTGAACCTTGCACTTATTAATAGCATTTATACTTATTTATATTTAAAATGTCTGTTGTTATTATTGGACAATCACTACAAATAACCGGCTCTGTATATATCCTTCAATTAACCTATACCGTCCACGTCTTAGTTTTCTTTAGGTCTTATGATTTCCACATACATTTTGTTTTCTTAGCCCACTTTATGACCCTGTATATAAATGTACATACATCATTTACAGCGTCGACATCAAGACTAAGAACACCATTTTTAAGTACTTGAATACGTAAAACACCAGTGGTAGCGAAATGCAGGTTTTCTCCTTTTTTTACAATGACAGACAGTTGGTATGCTTTGGGTGTTACAGTTAGACCAAAGATGACATCCTGAAAAAATATTCTACTGAGCATTTGTTGTTTTACAAAGCCTGAACCCTCCTTTCCTGCTGGTTTAAATTCAACAACAAGAGGAAATACACCAGGAAACTCAGGTAGGCAAATTAAAAAATCTGGCACAATTCTGTGATTGTTGTAAGAATCTGCGATTCCATTTGGTGAATCCTCGGACGATGCAGTACTTAATGGGGACAGATCTGGCAATGGATTACTATAAAATTCTTCGTTGTATGCATCTTGTATTGTTTGACTTTTTAGATCACCTCGAATAACTTCCATTTCTGTGTTTGTACTGCAATGAATCGATGGACCTATCCAAAATAAATCAAACAAGGACAGTTCATCATCACCCATTTGGACAATGTTGAGTATCAATGCTTGCATCCATATTTTTCCTGCATCCTTCGTCATATCAGACTTCAATGCTGCACCAAATGATGACAAATATGTTCTTTGACCTGACAAAAAAAAAGAAAACCAATACATATAAGGATAATTACATTTCATGCATATTCATTTGAATTCCGTCAATTTGTACAGCGATTTTGTCAACAGAGCGAAATTACTGTCTCAAAAACTTATACATCAAGGGTATGTTCAGTCACTGTTGCAATTGTCACTACAGAAGTTTTACGGTCGTCACCACGATTTGACAGACCATTACAATGTTTGTTTCACAAATGAGAACAGATATTTTGGGGTAGATCCAGAGTTTGTTACCGGACAGACTAACACCGACTGTGACAAAACCGGACTTTTCAGTGGCAGTGTGAATGGTGCCACGCGTGGAGCAGATCATGCTTACCCTTCCGGAGCATCTGATGATGCCTCAGTTTTTATAGGGGTTCACGCTGCTAGTGCTTTAGTTTTGTGGCGTTCTTGTTCATTTTTGTTTGTTTTGTCGTCATACTGTCTCAATTCGTGTTGCTGTGAATTGCCGTGCTGTTGGATTTATGATTTTAGAATTTCTCCTTTCCTTTTCTTGCTTCGGTATTCGTTTGCCGATGTATTTGATAGGTGAACACCAATCACGTGGCATATCAATGTGAAGTTGCAATTCCCATGAAACACATTTGATCACATGTCAAGGTGGCGGATTAATTTGTAAAAATAGAATCCTAATGTACATGGTGTACTTTCATGTAAATCAAAAGTTGTGTTTTCTTACATTTCGGTTAAAATGTAATTATAAGAATTGAATGCCTTATTTTGAAGTTTCATAGGAGTTATGAAAGTGTTGACCGGGCGCACATTTCAACATGAAGCGCTACCGCGCTTCATTAAAAATGTGCTCCAGTCAACACTTTCATACCCCAATGAAACTTCAAAATAATGCATTCAATTCTTAATTAAACTTATCAAAATAAAATTGCTCAATATGGAAAAAAAGTATTTCTTTACATGTCTCAAAACTTGAGGCTAATATGGCCGAGTTTGTTTCGATTACCTGGAAATAATTAGTCGAAGGATGCCAAATTTGTTCATTCGGCGTAGCAATTTTAAAGCATAAGCATTAAAACCGTAAGACATCCGTACAAACGGTCGGATTACTAAAGAGCGTCTCATAAATGCTGCTTCTTTAAAAGTATTACTTCATTTGGTATTTGGTAATGAAGTTCAGAGAAGAAGTAAGGAAATTTTCTAAAAGCTCACATAAATGCTTGTCAAGTACCACTTAATTTGGCCAAGCAGTTTCAGAGGAGATTGAGGAAACTCACATAAATGCTTTTTGTCACTGTTGTATCAGTTCATTTCGCTCAGCAGTTTCTGAGAAAATAAAATAAAATTAATTTAAAAAAAACTGTGAGTACTCTTTCGAGGTCGTAGTCCCATTACAGTCATTTCTGTTTCGATCTCAAGTATTAAACTCATTTCAAGTGATTATTTTCATTTGTTTTATTGTTGTTTGGTTACACCACGTTTCCAGGATAGAAGAGAGGGAGGCACTCTGGATCAGCCAATCAGAAACAAGAACTGTCCATGGCAAACCATGTTTGTAGTCAGAATGGGACAAAATAATGAACTTAAAACGTGCCTTTCATAGATACATCCTTTCAAGTAAAGCACGTTCGTAATCTTTGAAGATGATTCTTTAGAAACAAGAATTGTCCCCAGTTGCTATGTTTCTGTTTGTCGAATCTGGCCAAATTGAGAAAGTTTCAATATAAAACCTTTCAAAGATACTAATTTATGTTGATGTGAAGTTTCAAAAGGGGAATTTTCTGCATCAGACAATCAGAAACAAAAATTGCCCAAAGCAGCCTTCTTCTTGTCAGATCTTAACTCATGGTACCGATATGACTGAAGTATCATTCATTTGGCCGAGATGAGTTTTCATCAGAAATTAAAGTTGTCCAGGAAGCAACATATGTTATCAGTTAAGATGAAATAATAAATCTTTATAATGGACGGATACTTGTAGGATTTTTATTTGTTGAGCCCAGAAAAATTTTTGAGAAGTCCCACCACTAAATTACAAGTTTTCAAATTTTGGTGATTCCAAGTAAACAAAGACGAGTCCAGGGCTTGCCTAGATGAGTGGCGATTATCCATGAATTGACTTCTCATCGAAAATTTTTTGTTAAGTTTCGGTTCATTTGGTACAATAGCTTCAGAGTAGATCTTTTTCAATGTAAAAATGTGATCTTTTTCCATGTAAAAATATCAGGAACTATTTGAATGTTCTCAAAACGACAGCTATCCGTGCAACACATTTCGATAGTTGTAGAATGTCTTGATTTTATCACAGGTACTTGTGGACAGGACCCTACATGTGCCTCGTATGTGGTGGTCCGCCCACTATGCAAATTTTTTGTGGAAAATGTTTGCATAGTGGGCGGACCCCCACATACGAGGCACATGTAGGGTCCTGTCCACAAGTACCTCTGGATTTTATACTAAAGTTTTGAAGAAAAGATAAAATTCTAAGTGTCACGGGTACCTCTGAGACAATCTTCCAAAAGTATTGTTTTTCTCAGACAAATTTCAAAATTATTTGCTACAAGTCTTTCAAAACTTTTTACCACTATCAGAATCATATACTGGTGAAATTCAAACAAGAGGCTTTTAAGGGTCAGTATAAGTCGCCTGGACCAAGGCCTTAAGAGACCTTAAGATTATACGTGTAAAATGTATGACAAATCTTACTTATTTCACATTGTTCATATTAACATATGTACAATGAAATATTTCTCACCTGCTGACATTTTCGAAAGTTTTTCATCCATTTCCCTTTCTGTCATATTTGGTTTTGTAATCCAAGTATCAGTAAAATCAAACTGACTGTACTGATAATTTGACTGCTCTATATATTCAGTGACTTGGTTCCAGTAGTCCTTAGGTAATTCAGATTTTTCAAATATTCCCAAATGGCTGTCTATAACTTGGTACAGTTCATTTAGCGAGTAGAATCCTTCATGGTCAGGCCATTTATATTCTAAACCTATTTGCTTATCATCTTCCCTGGTTATGAATTTTACATATTTGATAGGGAGCTTATTTTTCTTCTCAAGTGAACTGCAAAGCAACCTCACACACAAAGCTCTTTTATTGTAAGACGCCATCCACCCCTGAAATTTGATTATTTAATGTATGTTAGTTTATATATGCAGTTGGTCTGTACTGAACTCCTATACACCATGTGTACTAATGTTACTACCCAAGAATAAACCTACTAGGGGGTATCACCCGGTAAGCGAAAGCTATATTTTTTAACTTGATAACTAAATAACTCTGTGACAAAAGGGTGGAGCATTCTGACACCACAATATGCACAACTGAGCATTGTGGTTAATAATCCTGTGAAGTTTGGTTACAGTCGGATCAAAGATGTAAGAGAAGAGGAGCAATCAAAATTGTCACGGAAGTACAGACGAAAACATAAAGGGGAATTTATAATTGATCTTTCCAAAAGAGTTTGGTAGTCCTTTAAAGGATTTTGGTCTACTTCTGATCACTTCTTTGCTGTCTTGGTTTTGGTAGTGTTTGTCTTCGTAGGAAAAGCGGCCTTCTTTAATCTAGGGACGGATTTCGAGGGGGAATGAACGGCCCTTTTCATTGCCAAAAAATGTGGGTATTCTGTATTAAACTATCCTTGTACCTTTACGAATTGTACTTGAAATATTTAGAATTGCAGTCAACGAACAATTTTCAACACCGGTTTTGAAGTCGCATCATCAATATCATTGAAATCGGACAATGTTGAATTTTCCCGCCTTTTTTGGCAGCCATTTTGAAAATGGCTGTAAGCCAATACATTTTAATATCAGTTTTGAAGTTGCGACATCAATAACTTTTTTGAAACCAAGTTTCATTGAAATCGGGCAATGTTGAATTTTCCCGCCTTTTTTGGCGGCCATTTTGAAAATGGCGATCAACGAACACTTTTCAACACCGGTTTTGAAGTTGCTACATCAATATCTATTTGGAAACCAAATTTCATTGAAATCGAAAAATGTTGAATTTTCCAACCTTTTTTGGCGGCCATTTTGAAAAACAATTTAAAACACCAGTTTTGAAACCCATACAGCATGGTAAACGTTTTATCAATTTGCATTTAATCTTCATCTTCTATAGTTTTGGAAATAAAAGACGAAAAATATGAAAATTTTGAAAATTCCGTCTAAAAGGGCAATAACTCCTACAAGGGTTTTTGGATTTTCTTCAAAATTTCAGGGTTTGTAGATTTGATATGCTGAACCTTTTTTGCAATATACACTTGACCTCTATCTGTTACACTTTTTGAAATAAAAAAAAAATGCACAAATTTTGAAAATTTTACGGAAAAAGGGCAATAACCCCAAGACGGGTTTCGGATTTTCTTCAAAATTGCAGGGCAGGTAGATCTTGCTATGCTGATCACTTTTACCCCCGTGTCAGATTTTAGATATGTGTAACGGTTTTTGAGTTATTTTAAAAAAAAACAGCAATTTTCACCTATGTTCTATTTTTAGTAACAGCAGCAATGTTGTTTGGTCTGCGGACTAATCGAACACAATTTTGAAACTGCATACCCTGGTGATGCTTCAGGCCAAGTTTGGTTACAATTAGCTCAGCAGTTTCAGAGGAGAAGATTTTTGAAATTGTTGACGAACGGACGGACGACGGACGGACAACGGACGCAAAGTGATGACAAAAGCTCACATGGCCTTTTAGGCCAGGTGAGCTAAAAAGGGGTGGAAAACGACCAAATTTAATGTTTTCATACAAATTGCTGTAGAATATTTATAAATCGGATTTTGATGGGTATCAGTGCTCCTGATGAAATGGCCGCATCTGGCCACCATATAACCCTGTTGGGAAATGGCTTTTATTCTCTTTCTGAAACCACGCATTTCCTAACAGTTAGTATGATGGTATCTTAAAATAATTTCATCGATCTGATACTTCCCAAAACAACCATTTCTCTTTTGCAGGGAAACACCGTCACGTATTTCAATCATCAACGTCGATACCATCATTTTTAAGGGCACCAGTGACCATGGCTTAACAAAATTAGAGATGGGTAAATATTAATTATGAACGGTTCCACCCAATGACTATTGTGACCAAGTTTGGTTTTGATTGTTTATCAGTGAATTTTCAAATTTTTTATCTTCGATTTTATGTGGACATGCCGAAGAGAACAACCTAAGCACCATTATAATCACTGAATTTTATGCGAAATTGCCCTGTGGTTTCAGGGGGAAAATGTTCCCATATGGCCGGGTATTTAATAATTTCCCGTTGGCGGCCACCTTCGTTTAGATGCAGACATCAAATTTTGTTTAAGGGAGTACGAGTGCCAGAATTTTTGTAATTAGAATTAAGATGCTGACCTTTTGTTTTGAAGAACTTTGCTTATAGAGGATCATAGAGCAACATGAGCAAAAAAATCCATGTAAGATTTTTTGAGATACAAGACGTCAACATTTTGGCGGGAAACAGTTCTCTCTAGAGTTTTCCTTCAATTTCTATTAGCTGTTTGTATGCCTTAAAAAATATATGAAAATGATATAATTGGAAGTTTATAAAATTTTATACATTGTCTATTTAATGCATTTCAAAGTGACCTATGACCAAGAAAATATGATACATGTGAGAACATATTTAACCCTGTTTAAATGAATAAACCCCGAGGATATCGAATGCGTCCCAAATCTGATGCTCACGGCATACAAGTACCCTTGTGCCTGTACATGTATGGTCGTGGATGTGACAAGTACACTCGTCGATGTAGCGGATAGATACTGTTGCATACTCCCGATCTAATTTCACTCTAGACCGAATTATCTGTCGTTTAAAACTTATGTTTATCTTTTACTTATCTAACTTTTAATTTTCTGTTTTTTATATTGCTTTATGAGACCGGGCTAGCTGTTTTAATGTCGCATAATCTCAAAGCGAAGATCCACGTGTTGTTCTTTGCTAAACTTATGAAACTTACATAATCTGGTTTAATCTGCACATAGTCATATGTGAGGTCAGCATTACGTCGCTGACCTTTGGGTGATGTCTCAGATGTCATCTTTTATCCAGTCATGGTCAATTTGGACGACGATTTTTCAATTTCCGGAAGTTCAACTTCAAATTTACATGTCTGGTTTTTATTGCACCTATTATTAGAAATAATACCGATGATATGCTTTGTGTAAAATACACAAGAAATGGTTCATTTCAATGCATAAAATGGTTTTGTTTAAGCCTATATGATAAAGACGTCTAGATAATATGTCTAATATGTATGTATTGTCAAGTGGCGACTAGGATGTCTACTTTCAGTTTCACTAGGGGTCATACTAAAAAGCGCCCGGAGAAATTTTTTCGAATTTATTTAAACTGCGGATCAAATGACGAAATATATGATGTAGCAGTGGTAGAAAATACTTAAAATATTTAAAAATTCCTAGTTTTTTTTTTTAATTGTGTTCCGGGCCCCCTTTTGAAAAAGAGTTATTTAAAAAATAAAATTCTGTCCCATAGACCCTTTCACGATAACTGCGGTCCTGAATTTTGCACATGCGCTCATATGCCTTTGAGTGGGTAAAATGCAACGTCATAGTATACGTGACGTCTTGATTAATTGTCCTACGACGTCATTTTGCGGGAACTGTTTTTATTTTCCACTCAAAATCGCAGGACCGCAGTTATCGTGAAAGGGTCTATTGCAACGAATTTCAATTTTCTACCAACGAATCTTACGTTGTTATTCAACATATGGGTAAAAAATCGTTTTCAACTAACAAAGAAATCCACGAGGAACATTTCCAACCCACAAAAAACGAAACTAGAATGGAAATGAAGAAATTACTATTATTGTCTATCAGCGTCTTGGAACCAGTTTTGTACCAGATTACTCCTTGTTTGGCTAAAATAATGAGCGATCCTGCAAATGCGCAATCGGTGTTTTCCTGCAACTATCTAAAGTTACTGACTACATTAGAGTGCTTTCCATTCAATATTTAACGAACACTAGATAGGCACGATGAACAAGATTCTATTTTTTATTCACTCAACTTGTAGCGATGTTTTACCGTCTTGAATGCTCAGACTCCTGTGGAACCCCGTTATCCCTGGGACTAATATATGTTGATATATATGTCAATATATTAGTCCCAGGTTATCCATATTTCACTTTGTACTTGAACTAACAATCATAAAAATATATTAAAAAAAAGACTGATTGAAATATCCGATTTAATAACAAGAGTACGAAACTTGCGTCAGTGTTCTTTTATACCTTTCTTAATGTCTGTATGACACATATGAATGGAGAATGCGGACCTCGGCGAAGACATCCTTGAAAAATGAAAATAAACTAGATTTGCAATGGCCCATGTCGTCCCAGACAACTAATTCCATAATTCAATCTCATTTGCAGTCTCAAAAGCTACTTAAAATTAATTTTTATCTATCTTGACGAAATTGAAATTTTTACGGAAACGGCAGCCATTTTGATTTTTTCCGCATAAATTCCTTCTCCTAATCTTGCTGAACCTTTATACAAAATATCAACAAATTATGCAAAGCAGTTCCTAAAATATTAAATCCCTAATTTTTGAAAGTAAAAAAGCGGCCATCTTGGAAATGAAGGTCATTTTGAAAATTTTAAAGCCACACAAGGACTTATAATAAGTCCTTGAGCCACAACATATAACTTCAGATGGTGGTCTAACTGTGTGCAAAGTTTGAAATCATTTCATTCAGCCATTTCAAACAGCGGGAAATCTAGTGGTATAAAATTATCTGCCTTCTAGAAAAACTCTTCTGTGTCTCACAACTTTTTTGGAACAAATTAACAGCATGGCGACGAAAATAAACAATCAGCAAAATGTCAAGATTTCAAAAGAAATAAACACATACAATATTAAGTGAAAACGCCATTCAATTCCCAGATCTTTACTTTGTAGTTAAAAAGTGATTAAACTTGCCCCCAAGAAGAGGTAATATGCGAATTCCTTACGTGATGAAAATATTCAATGGACACACTGGTCAAAATCAATTGCTATAGGGCGTTAAAATGCATGTACCCATACAAGATTATATGTACAGATAGAGTTTTAACATACTTTATTTATAGGTCAATTTAGTAACGATTCTTGCATAAGAAACGCTGAGATCCAAATCTAATCTATGTTACTAGGCAAAATCATATCGTTTCGAAATATCGCCATTTTTTATACCCATGATCTCAAAGGGTAATCATCAACACAAGATTTCATTGGTTCAATGAAGGAAAATGCGTGCCTTCAGTTAAAACCCATACCTAGTGAGTAAAAATCGATATTGTTTATATAACTTTGATGGTTGCGAGGAAGAAACGGTCGTTTTGTATACTTTATGTCGTCAAAACCACTGCGTGTATCCAGTCCAAAATTTGCAAATGAATAGATAAATATTTAATTGCAAAGTATTTTTTTCCTGGAGATTTTCGTTATAAATAAATAAATGCCTAGATCCAAAACCCTTTGGAACCATGTATATTCCGGGAAATCTCATTTTTCAGTAAAAAATATGCGAGAAATAAAAAAAAAAATTAAAAATATCATTTGTCAATATCAAGATACGTCACATGAACATAACAGAGTATAAATTTTCATGTTATTACGGGCCGCCATGAGGCGGTCCGTTTTGTACGAATGACATGATTTACCGCGGAATGAATATAGTTGATGGTACATGTAAAAAAAATACAAGTCTAAAAAAATAATGATTTTGATGTTTCAAACTTTCAAACTTTTTTAAAATCAATTTTAATGTCTTTCATCATCATATACCTGAATACATGAATGTTTTGGAGCAAATTTAGAATCGATTTTTAATTGGATTCTTTGAAGGAGTTGAAAAGGCATGTTTGAAATAATAAACTCCTTTAATGTAATTGTTCCAGACCATACGCGTATTTGGACCGTACGCGTACGGTCCGGACCATACGAGTATTTTTTCGAAATACCCATACGGTCTGGCTATTTCAAAGTCTTGCGTTTTCTTGGATGATATATCAATAAATTAATATAACATATACCATATTATTTAATGAATTAAGCTCTTATGTTTAGAAACTATAAGATTTTCTAAAAACGTTACTTTAAAAAAAATATAATAGAAAAATAAGAATTCGCTTTGCTGTAATTATGTTTTGGAGATTCCTATATAAAATTGACTTATAAATTTAACGTGAATGAAAAAACTTTTGTTTCTTAAAAAATAAATGGAATATTAATTGAATAACATATATGGTCTTCTTGTCTGAAAATCCTGAGAAAAAAATCATTGAATATCAGGTATAAGGAACAACAACATTTTTCCCAATCACCCCATAAAAAGGTGCAAATCCCAAAATATAGTAAAGGGACGACTGAACAAATATAACAGCGGAAATTCAACAGTGTTCCAAAAAGGAATACCCCCTGTCCACGAACAAAACCTCTCAATATAAAAATGAAGTTTTGGTATTACCTTTAAATTTTGGGTGAAAATGTGAAAATATATTTTTTTTTATTTCACTGCTTCTATAATTTACGGAAGCTTATTGGGGACACAACACAATTTATTTTTACACAACAAATTTTTTTCAATTTGTTATTACAAATTGATAAATTGTAATTACAAATTAATAAATTGTTATTACAATTTAATAAATTGTAATTACAAATTAATTAATTGTAATTACAAATTAATAAATTGTACTTACAAATTAATAAATTGTTATTACAATTTAATAAATTGTAATTACAAATTAATAAATTGTAATTACAATTTAATAAATTGTAATTACAATTTAATAAATTGTAATTACAAATTAGTAAATTGTAATTACAAATTAATAAATTGTAATTACAATTTAATAAATTGCAATTACAAATTAGTAAATTGTAATTACAAATTAATAAATTGTAATTACAAATTAGTAAATTGTTATTACAGATTAATATATTGTAATTACAAATTAATGAATTGTTATAACAATTTAATAAATTGTAATTACAAATTAATAAATTGTAATTACAAATTAGTAAATTGTTATTACAAATTAATAAATTGTTATTACAAATTAATAAATTGTTATTACAAATTAGGAAATTGTTGTGGATAGGGGAGCTCACTGTCTTATTCGAGGAAGCCAGGTCATGTTGGCCGCCGATCATTGTATGCAAACTTCCCGCTTCATACATTAATGTGCCACGTTGTTCATGGTTTTGCACCGAGAACGTGTATTTATTTAAAGAGTCAGGATATCATCAAGACGTTTTACATTCAATAATGAGCAAAGAGTATAAAGTATTTCACTAGAGGATCCGGGGGGATGGCTCCGATAGATGGAACACCCTTTTTCTGGAAATATTTCAAAATTTCTGAACAATTTGGACTAAAATGGACCAAAAAATGCAAAAATCGACTAAAACCCTANACGTTTTACATTCAATAATGAGCAAAGAGTATAAAGTATATCACTAGAGGATCCGGAGGGGATGGCTCCGATAGATGGAACACCCTTTTTCTGGAAATATTTTACAATTTCTGAACAATTTGGACCAAAATGGACCAAAAAATGCAAAAATCGACTAAAACCCTACCCCCTTTTTGGAAGGCTTGATAAGACCGTGTATTTCAAAAATTTCCACACACAATGGCTTATTTATTGTTAAGTGCGGATTTACACTTAAAATGATTAATTTTTGTTCTTTTCGGAGATATTTGTGCACTTATATTTTCAACAGACATGAATACGTCTAAGCATACTCTATGAGAAGATGCATCTGTAAAATTACAGCAGACAGAAGAGGGGTGGAAAGTTGTAGAAAAGGTGAAAAGAAGTGGGGGGTTAGGAGGATTAGTTTACAGGTGTAAAAAAAAGAGAGTGGAGTGGGAGGAGGGAGAGATAAGTGTGAGGTGTGAGCGAGTGACCCCTCTGTTCATTCCATCCCTCCTCTACTCGTACTAGATATTCGTTCCCGCCTTTTCAAAAACTGTGAAAAACTGACACTGTATGTTAAGTGATAAGACATAATCTGATGAAAACTGCCAAAATGCAGAACTAAAATTTACAACAATTATCAAATTACTATATTCAGTCGAAATGGTTATTCGTTTCTCTTACTTCTGGGTACGTAACAGAAACTAGAAAAGTAGTAAACTGCAAATTTGGTTTAATTTGACCAGAGATCTTCCATACCATCTTCCAGAGGCGGTATGAAACAGATTTCTATTGAATTTTCAGTTAAATCTGCTTAACTAGTATATTAAAACTCAAAATATTCAACAAAACGGCTTCTTGATAGTCAATTTGGCCTGAAGTTTTGGGCAATTGGCATTTATACAGCCTTTACAGGTGATGACCAACATGTTTTTCCCATAGGGTCAAATGTTAAGGTTTCCATGCTTGTCCAATCCAATTTACATAAGTAACCTTTGTAAAGGACCTTGTAAAGGACCTTCCATACATTATTCCAATACAGTTAAGTGCTTCAGTTGTTGCAGAGAAGTTAATGAAAATGATATTTTTTCTATAGAGTATGTTCAGTGCTGGCGACCATGTTTTTTTTGTCAGGCTTTAAAAATGAAATGGACATTTTATGTAAACCACTGTTTATAAGGCTGTTCACAGGTACTGGGCAGAGAAATAGATTTGTGAAGCAAATACCAAAAGTACGGTGAAATATCTGAACACTTCATGGATCTTTTTGTTTTGGCTATAAAAATTTAATTTGGGAAGCTGCAGGTTGTGAGAAAATATCTATTTCTGAAGCAACTATTAAGGCAAGATTGCTTCTTGGTACCTATACACTACAGTCTATTCGTCACAAATCTAATCAATGTGAAGTTAAACCAGATTGTCCGCTGCGTGATAATGGTTTAGAAGATCTTGAACACTTTTTAGTTCACTGTGAGTGTCTCAGTACAGTCCACCAGAAATTTATAAACTCACTGCATCATCTGCTTTATTGCGCCTTAGATAAAATTGAATGTTCTGCTTTGCTTGATAACACTAGCAACATAACCCAATCAATTTTGGATTGCACTGCTTTTCCATGTATACCATATATGCTGCACGTAGATATAGAAAATATAAGTCGAGGATTCACA
>MJUU01055740.1:0-14630 GCA_002080025.1 Modiolus philippinarum | reverse complement strand
TACGTAAAATTTGTATTACAGATATCGAATTTGTATTTCAAAGCAAATTAATATCCTTGTCCTCTTAGAAAAAAACCCTCACAGTTCCTAACGAGTACATTAATTTGCACATTTTTTGAATGGACATTAAAAATATTGACCAAATGAAATTAAAAAAAAAAAACTAGATATTTTGCAAGTAATGTACATTTGGTTTTTTCTTTTTTTTCCAAAAGAAGATAACCTATCAGTAATTCTATATATTATTCACGCTTGCTGTAGACAAATTTTATTACAATACTTGCTTTATCCATATTGTAACGGTGATTTATTTCAAATTTCTGTTGACATTGTTTCATTGCGTCAGTATGTGAGTAAAACCACCATTCTTTTATTGTCATTCTAGATAAAAATAAATTTAAATGTGTTCAGGGTCCTGATCGTGATCCCTTAAAAATAAAGGTGCATGTTATTTATTACAATTGTTGTCATATTTTTTGTACTGGAATATATAGCAACATATTATTTACATGTTGAATTGATTCAGCATTCTTAGTTACAGTTTGGTACATATAAAGTTTTTTTCTTTATTATAAACGTCACAGCAGAAGTAGAAGCAACGTCGAAACTTAATTAAATAAAGGACAAGGTGCGTGATAGCCACTTTTCGGTCCTGGATTTAAGCTTAAATTTAAAATTTTCCATGTTACTAATATTTGAAAATCGCATCTGTTCGAAAACTGTTTTAAAAGACGGGCCATGGCACATGTATTTGTAAAAGGGAGAACACAATTGTGAAAAGGGGAATTATATTGTGTGAAAAACATTTGTTATAATGAATACATGGATATATATTTTGAATTTATATTAATTCAATGATTCTCATTATTTAAATCCTCGACAAAATATTTTAGTGTTCTCATTTTTTTTTACAGAGATGTATTTTACTATGTCCTCAAGACCTTTACTTGAACAATTAAATATTTCAAATAAAAAAAGACAACGCAATTTTTTGACATAAAGACTTTTTGTTTATATTTTGTGTTTCGAAAATAAAACATGAAAAAAAGAGAAAAATATGTTGACTGAACAGGGATATATTCCATATTTCAGCCTCCAAAACACAAAAAATACCGAAGTTGCAGGAATAGAGTCGCTAGTTTTCAAGGAATTGGGTGAAAAGTTCATGACTTTGACAAAAATTTGTATTTATAATACATTTTTTACATTCTGTTCAATTATTTTGTATGGTTATAACAAATAAAACATATATTGATTAAATTCGAGAGACTTGGGGGAGGCGTCTTAGCGTGATCAATGAAAAATTCTTTTCTTGTGGTATAAATTCGTGATAGTGCGTGATACATGTACGTTGACCTCTATTTGAAAGCAAAAAAGTAACCAAGCGTTACACAAATCTAGTAGCGTGGTAACATGGAAAGGGGACCTCTTCAGGACCCCCTCATTTCCTACACAGCATCTGACGCGAACAAGAACCTATTAATCATGAAATTAATTATTGCATATTAAAAACACCCCTCTAGGTTGAATTGTCTTCATCGGTCTCTTGCATGTAGAAGTTTTATACTACGAATTAAATTAGGCATAAAAATTATGCATAATGTATACCTTTGTCAAGAGGGAGAGGGGGTAATTCTTATACTCTGTAGGACGACTTTCCGATCATCAAGTTCAATAGCACAAATCTAAATCGGTAATTAGTGATTTTGTACTTATGTATTATATCAGAGACATTTTACCTCATTTATATGCAATTAACGTGTTAACAAACACAGAAGCCGATTAAGACAGGCCATGACCAATGTGTAACACATTACCAAAGAAAATTGCGGGAAAACAGGATATAAAGTAGACTATTTTGTCATATAGAACTTTCACAGTCCAGATTTCCTTTTTTCAACGCGATATTTAATTTAAATGGTTTCATGATAATAATATAAATATCGAAAAATTATACCAAGAGAAAATTAAATACACTCCATGTAAATGAATACTTTAGAAGCACAAAAATGGGCGATGGACATTTGTTTAAATTAATCTGACTGAAAACAGAAGCACATTTGCGCAAATAAATGTGGACGGTTGCGCAAAGGAAAAGTAGACGTTTGCGCAAGAGATTTTTTAGTTACCTGTTGTTATTCAAAAGCCGTTTGCGCAAATAAGTTTTTATAAAGCAAATATTGAAAATATTTATGTTATAATTCTTAGATAATAATACTTATTTTACCTTTGATCTGAAGTAGAAGAAATATTTATGGTCGGAACTATTAAATTTGCTCCGAGGTTTTTCAAGCAGCTTTATACTATTCATTGATATAAAAATGGCAGTTTACGTGCCACTTGTTCATATTTACTAATCACTCGATCTAAGCAAAAAGTACGCAGAATGGGAGTGTGATATCGGTAAAATATTCGATCTTTGCTATAGACGTCGATGTCTGTCGTCAAAAGAAGTAAAGGATTGATTTGTGGAAGACATCATGGCAGATGCACCAGACAAAGTCCTGATAACGGAAGAGGTCATATAAAAATATTTTGAATAAAGATTTGTTTATTACCGTTCTAGTTTTTCCCATGAGATTTTGTCCAATTGTGGAGAATCTACCTAAATATATCAAGATGACTACGCATGATTTCAACATGCCTATTTTTTTTTAATTTTTTTTTTGGCCTGAAAATGCTGAATTTAGACTATTCACTTTGGATGCCACTTTCTTATACACTAGATCCCCAACAATTGTGCTATGGTTTTAAAACACTTTTAAACAGAACGCCAAATCCTTTTATTAAAAGCCTCGCTTAACTAGGCCTGAACCTTTAAAAATTCCAGTTTACAAGTAATATTACATTCAGTCCAATGGCGTTGTGATAGTGAGCCCTAACATTTCTTGTCTATTTGTTTGCTACCTTGAGAAAATAATGAATTTAAAGAGCTCGTATCCCAGAAACTTTATAAAAGTTACATTGATGATGTCTTCGGTTTGTCGGAGCGATGTTTTCGGGGGTGTCCTCTGACTAGTAAGATGAACACAAGTCTTTCATTGACAATGTATCCTCGTACCATCCAGCCATCAAATGCACCTGCAATATTGCCCAATACATCCTTTCAGTTGTACAAGTAAGGATGGGCTTATTTCAACTTCAGTGTTTTACAAACCGACAGACGCCGACTATTACTTATTTTTGTTTATAAAGGCTATCCCAGCAAAGTTTTGGATCGAGCTATCACTTAAGTTTCCTGAGAGACCAGACATGAGGCTATGGAAAAGAGGTTTCTAAAAACAACACTCATAACGGAGCTATCAAAAAATTGTTCGCAACTGAAATCGATAGTTTTCTAAGATAAATACAACTACGATGTTTTCCAAGATTTGCTCCCTATTCCAAGAGCTTTACTTCTCGATATTGAATGTATGCTGTTGGTTTTAAACATGTAAGGAGATCTACGTGGGCGAGAAATGTTGAAGATTGTGTGATCGGTTTGTTGAACATTAACACAGCGTTATCAAAGGCAAAGATTGTTCAGTAAGGGACCGACCAATTAACTCGAAAGTGGGGGTGGGGGATGGGGGCAAGTCAGTTGGTTTGCTTTCTCTCGTTCTTGCAGGTCTATCGTTTAACTTTTCAGTAGCAACTGAAGAGAAGAAAGTTACAAATTTGGGCCATCCATTCTGTTCCTTTCATTTCTTGATTAGTTCTTTTCCATTTATTATTCTGTATATTTTGTCTTTTTTACCTTATAAATTGTGGCTTATTTTTACTATTTTTAATTTGTTTATACACGATTTTGATCATTGCCAACACCATAACCAACTTACGCCTTGCACTTTACCTCGATTATGATATTTTTTTTCTTATGTTACCACAATATTATTGAAAAAAAAAACAAAATTCAACATCAAACGGGAATTCACATGTGTTTCTAAAAGCGGTATGTTCTTCCTAATCGAGACTTTCGAGTTTTTATCCCTTATTATAGTTTGTAACTATGAATGTTTTTCTATGTCGTTACATTTATTGGATGGTTGCAGAACAGACTTCTTTCTTGTAATAATGATCAAAACATATGTCAAAACTACAAGCCAAAACGTTCAAAATGGCCATTATCTGCATCGAAGTCAATACAACTGTCCCAAGGGCGGTTTTATTTCACGATAATTACCACTTTTTCTTGTTTTTATTTCATTGAGGAACCATGGTATACTTTCACATTCCGCAAACTATTAGTAAATGGTTTTATTGTCTTAAGAATGTTATCCTTACGTTGCATTTTAAACTAAATTGCAGTTTTGAGCGTTTAAGATGTAAAAACCACCGACAAAATATTAAACAATCATCATAATGGTTTTGAAACTGGATACATTAAACCACAATTACAATCAGGCAATACGTAAGGATAATGCCCAACATTATCACATAATAATAACCGCTTGACATTTTAACATACATTAATATATACCACGTGGAAAGATTTCAACCAATAAAAAGAAATAATTTTTACTGGTATGAAAAGATATGTCAGATATCCTCAATTGTAAGTCTAATTATCTGTCTATATCCCCGTCTGGCACCCCCTTCCCAACGGGGGGATCACTGAACATATATTTTGGTACGGTAGGCAGACAGTAAAATTTAAACCAACCCTATTCATATATTTTGCCAAGGTGAAAAGGGAGACCCTGTCATATATTTTATGGAATTTTGCAACTTACATGTATTCATATTAATGTAAAGATCATATGGATAATGTCATTTTACTAATCTGAATATTAATTTTGCTCTTATATATTGGATGTTTAAATTTGCAACCTTATGATATTTCCGAAGTGAAATTCAGACCTATTGAAATATTTATTCTGATATTTCTAAACCTTGTCTTATGTATAGACCTGAAAAGGCTCCTTTTGGGCTGCACATCCGTACCTACCTTTATATAGGAAATTACCCCCTCCCCCGAGTAATCCGACCAATTACAAGGACACCGAAATTATCATGCATTCATCAGAATGAAAGTGACATTAAAATGAATATTTGTTTAGCTGCATCACCTGGTTAACTGTAACATATTCTTAATTCTGCATTCTGTATTCCGAATTCTGAATTCCGTATTCTGAATTCAGAATTCCTCAAAACGATGTCCCTTCTCGGCTTTCGTAATATAGTGCACTCTCTATAAGCAGAGGGTCTTTCAGGAATTTTATTTATACATAGTTTTACTATATTTTAAACGACTGTTTTATTTGATGTATCTGAAGTATTGCTAAAGTTGATGTTAAACACCAATCAATCAATCAACTTAATAACCAATCATTCAATTAATCAGTATAATCAATCAATCAATCAATCAATCAATCAACTAACAAAGTTAAGGATTGGTAATAAATAACTGAATACCGAAGTTACTGAGAATTCATTTTCTGCATATGCGCATTTCGACAACCCATGTCTCTTCATCTAAACCTTTGGAAGGGTAGATTATCACACTTCGAAAAAATATATCATGAAGATAAATTATCACCCTCGACTCTGTATCGGGTGATGCTTTTCTTCATGTGATGGCCCCCGAGGGAACCCCAGGGTATAGAAATAGGACTTAGTATCTCCGGCTTGCGGGGTATGACCCTCCTAAACGGGACTGACCCCGAGCGAATCCCGGGATATAGAAATAGGACCCAGTATTCCAGGCTACGGGGTACAACCCCTCTAAAACTGGATGTCTGTGGCTGTGCAGGATGAATAAATACACAACCCATCTTTCGGATGGGATGTTAAATCAGGTTCACGTGTTGGAAGAAATGCCACGCTTCCTGCACGTTAAAGAACCGTTGTAGCAAGGTCTTTATTGAGTGGTCCGTATGTGATTGCTAAATTCCCCGCCCCTTTCGATTTCACCCTACTTTTCCGGTGGCAGTCTGAATTTCCCGTCCCAAGACCCTTTCCATACCCCAAAGTGATTATTTATTAACAAACTTGTTCTTGTCGTGATATAGCTGAAATCTTGCTCAGTAGACGTTAAACAATATTCAATCAATCAATCAATCTTCATGTGATATTTTTTCTTTGTGTGGTTATCTACTTTAACATCCTCCACTGAAGGCAGTTTGTTTATGATGGCAATAATAGAACTCGGAACTGAAATTGACATAACCGTAACCTAGCAACGAGTGTCTTCTTGTTATGAAATCTTATCTTTGTTACATATCATCCCCTACAATTTGAATATGAAATTTTGAATTGTTAGCGTTGATGGACTTATAAATATGAGTTTTATTCCTTTTCTTTTTTTGCTTCAAATATAACTTAGTTAAGCAGTCATATTAATTGCAACCAGCTCAAACTTACAGCTTCGATTTTAGAATATTCATATTTTATATTTTTATAACAGATTATTTGTATGCTTATGAGCAACTTGTATTAAATTAAATAACGAAATATACATTTCTCTGTGTCAATTTATGTGTTTTTGCATGCATTTTTCTGACATATTTTATTTCTAGTGTCAAACCAAATAATGCTCTTTAAGAGCCGCTTTGAATTTTATGTTAATATCAGAATCGAAATAAGATTATTGCAATTGGGCTCTGTGTGCATAAGAACATGATCAGACCTAATATTTGTCTTTATCGCTCGGTAATTGACAAATTTAAGGTCTGAACATGCTCTAATTCGCATAGAGCCCGCTTGCAATAATTTATTTCTTAATTAGTTCTACCATTTACAACAACAGAGTCACAATAGTGTGCCATGTTCCAATATCAAATTTCGCTGTTCGTCGTTCTTACAAGTTTTCCAACTTTTCTTCTTTTATTCTTCAGAAGAACAAGACGAGAAACAATTGAGATTGTAAAACGACGGCATTCATGTTATTTTCATTCCCACTGCAAAATGCAACCATCACATTACAATGGCTATTATATTGATACATTATTCTCCATAGATGCAAGTTATATATCTTTCGTATTTCTATACGGTTTTTAATTTTTACATACTCCCTATGTTGTATTTTTCGCTGTTTGACAAGATCTATGTTGTTTCTACATGGTATATAGTCATCAAATATTAAATGATCGCCTTTTATGTTTTGTTGTCCAGTTCTATATCGTTTTAGTCTTTTACATAAACTAACGGGTTTCGAGTCGTCCTAATGGCTGCCTCTATTGCTTTTATCGATCATCTTGACTGTATGAACGTACCTTCTATTTTCAAACCTTTTATTTTTCGTTTAAATCTTACGGCATATGTAAGATGCGAGTTATAACAAAATTACCGAACAGATTTGTCAAAAGCTGAAGTCCATGAGATAAAAAGACAAATCATGTGGAAACCACCGGATACATTGTTGACCGCAATGGGACTGACTTTGTACAGGCATTTCATAAGAAATAGTGAGTCAAACCGGTTTTATGGCATGCAAAACCTCCCCTTCCATTGAGGTAGTGTCCGGTAGCAACTCAGCAGCAATTGCTATTGAAAGGTCGTAGTCCGTTAAAAAATGAATCCGATCCAGACTTAGGCTTTTTGCAGATGATACTATAGTGTATCCAACAATAACATCAGATACAGATGCGGACCACCTTCAAGATGATTCAGATGATTGGCAGACTGGAAAAAAAAATGGTGCATGGCTTTCTATCCAGACAAGTGTAATGTATTAACTATCACTCGTAAAAGAAAACTATTAGTACGAGAATACCAAATGTATGGACACACATTAGAGACTGTAAAATCTGCCGAGTATTTTGGGGGAACTATCAGTGTCCACTTAATATGGAATGACCACATCAGGAACATATGCAACAAGGCTAATAAAACTATTGGATTCCTAAAAAGAAACTTAAACATCAATAATAATAATAAGATCAAAGAAACATCATTTAAATCTTTAGTAAGACCAACAGATGAGTACGCCAGCACAATTTGGGATCCGTACCACCAAAATAAAAAGCATAGGCTGGAAATGGTAGAACGAAGGGCGACGAGATATGTCACCAATCGCCATAACAACACATCATCTGTCAGCAAAATGTTGGAAGATCTTGAATGGAAATCATTGGAAGACCGCAGAAAAATAGCAAGATTAACCCTCATGTACAAACTTGTCAACAGCCTTATTCTAGTCAACACAGATCAACGTCTAATACCAGCAGACAGAATATATAGAAAGAACAATTGCAAATCATTTCAGATACCATCATGTAGAACTGAAATTAGAAAAGAATTGTATTTTCCCAGAATCATACTACCGGAAAACTGCGTCACCGTCAGCAGCTTTGAAGCCTTCAAGACCAACCTGAAAGCCACATTCTGACACCAAGACGGATAATTGTTTTTAATCATCACTGTATATAGATGCATAGCAATAGATTCATTATGATCTAAATTATGTACAAAATTTTAAATGCGCATCCAAAAAAGTGCAGAATAATCAATGTATTGATGGTGGCAGAAAACTGGTAGAAGTAGGAATAGAAATATAAAGAAGAATCTTGAATCAGAGTTCGGACCGAAACTTCAAATTTTCCCACATGGGACTGATATCCATTAAAGAACTTTTTTAATGATCGTATGAGACGGAAGTTTTGAAGCCTTGATTAATAAGGCGGTCACGGCGATAACAATGTCTAATGAGAAAGTCTATAATTTGTGCTAGCCCTCGCCTAACGAATCAACTGTCAAATATACATTACATAAGCAGGAGAAGCTGGAATGTTACTGTCCATGTTAGGAAAATTGATTATTTGAAATTAAAAATCGTCCCTTTAGTACTGAGATGACAATTTTTGTCAAATTCGAGATGCAAGAACAAAAAGATGTAGATCTAGTGGTTTCTGTCGTTTCCAAACGTTTAGATTTTATCTGCACTGAAGAGATATAAGTTGTCGAAATGCGCATATGCAGAATTTAAATTCACAGTAACTTCGGTATTTTGTCATTCCTTTATCTTTAGTTCTGATGGATACAATGTATAATAATGGGATCCATTTAGCAAAAGATGCGTTATTGAGAGAAAGAAAATCATCAATATATCTGTAACTGAAATTGAAAAATCTAGCATTTTTGATTTTGATAGATTGGTTTTGAACATTCCGAATATAATACTATCGTTACCTCTGCCATACCCTTTGCAGTTGAAGGACGTATGAATATGAAATATTTCTACTATTGTGAGACCATGTTATAAAATGCAAAACCACATAAGGTGTATAAACTACCCTATCTTGTACTTTATGTTATTTTAAACATCTTTATAAATATAAGGATAATTAGTATTGATGATGGTTTCGTTACAAATTTACATTCCTTTAAATTTTGAACCTATAGGTATGTGTATACAGATACTAACTTACCGCGGCAGTAGAATAAGGAAGAAACACATCACAAGATTACATAAATCAAAGTCCAGAGACAAGGCAAAAGTAAGAACACCAGAACTCAACAACTAAACACAAACACTAAAAATACAACAATATAAACTAAATCACTAACTAAAAAATAAAAAAAAAATGAAAAAAAAGAGTGACATCAGGTGCTCCGGAATTGTAAGCTGGTTCTTCTCTGTTTACAGTGATCATCACACTGTCAGTGGATCAATCCAGGAGTCAGAATCGGTAATTTCAAATCCCGGAAGACGCGAATCTAGCTGAAAATGTCCCTTACTTTAACTGTAAGACATCTGGAAATAATGGTTTGGCTGAAAAAAAATATGCTGAATTATATACAATAGATTTTTCTTTAAAAACAATTCTGTAGATATCCAGAAACATTTTCTCATACATGAGTTTGGTATTTCTACATAAAAGTAAGTGAGAACCGAACCGTCAGTCAAAAGAACGAACAATCCACGGACAATGGCAACTTTGGATAAATAAAATACAACAAGATATAATTTCATAATTGTGTTGAAATTTTACCAATTAGTCACATGCCAAGGCCAAGGTCACGAGGTCAAATATTCTGGTACCGAATGAAAGGTCTTTTTTTTTAGAAATACTCGTGCAAATGTTAAAGCCCCATCCCTGACAATTTAAAAGATATACTTAATAAAAATAAAAAAAGATAACAGTAAACTCCTACAATGGCAAAAAAACACAGTGTACCAAGGAACTGCAATTAACTCAATGTAACTGTTGACATTTAAAGGTCAAGGTCACAAGCTAAAATATTTTGGTACCAATTCTTACCACAAGGAGTGTACGTGCAAAATATTATGTTAAAGTTTATTATTTTTTTCTTCAAAAAATTGATCACATTTCACGTACTAGGAAGGAATACACATGCAAATTATGTGAATGACCTAGCACTTACCATTCATAGATATACCCAATGTTAAAGTTTTTTTGTGGTTTTTTGTGGGATAAAGATCTTGCAGTACACTAAGAGGAAACTTTTATTCTGAGTCATTAAAAAGAATGATTTGCTCCTTAAATCATACATTAAATTTATCTGATTAGAGATGTAAAGTATTTGACCGATATTATTTGACCTATATATTTTGCATATTTTTGTGGTAAGTTTCACAAATGTGAGTACACTCAATTTTATACAATATTATTAACAACTTTTCAATATGTAAAATGTAAGAATTCAATCTGAATATGCGTTTTTCATGTCTTGTCTATGTGTTTGTATTATTTGCAGCATACTACATGTATATATTATGTAGGTCATGTTTGTATTATTTGCAGCATACTACATGTATATATTATGTAGCTCATGTTTGTATTATTTGCAGCAAACTACATGTACATATGATGTAGTTCATGGTTGTCATTTTTATTTGCAACATACTACATGTATATATTATGTAGGTCATGTTTGTCTTTCAAATATTTTGACTTTATCTGTACTTTAAGAGACCCAAGTTGCCTGAATGGACATATGCAGAAACAAATTTACAAAAACTCCAGTATTTTGTCATTTTAACCACTCGACCGGTTCCTCTGCTAGTGAGCTGTTAGTGCCTTAGGGTATTCACCAACCCAACAGTCAGTACTTCGCTGCTGCCCGAAAACCACTTTTATTTAAATTCATTTTGGAAAATTTTGCTTAAAACTTAAAATTCTTCCTTGAAGAGACAGTAGTTGTTAAAATGGATATATGCTGAAACAAAATTTACAGAAATTTCAGTATTTTGTTGTTAGTAACAATAATGTGTAATCTGGTTTTACCCCTTTTCGACTATTTCGGCAACAATCTTAAAGAAAGCTAAAGGAAATTTCAACAAAAACATTGACATACCCAATACGGGATTTTTGAATCGTGTTCAGTCCGAAAAAAAATCTATTGTTATACGAAAAAAAAAAAACAATCAATACACTGCTGAGCGAAGGGTGACTTTGCAGCGCTCCAGGTTGATTGATTTTCGTGAATTAAAATTTTGTTAAATAATTATTATGTAGGACAAATAATAAGTACATTTCAATTTCATATTAAATAGTTTGTTTTTAGGCACGTTAGGTGGTATATATTTATAATTCAATAGGTCTTGTATCCAGTTATCCTTCTACCTGGTATTTGAGATCGTTTCCGCCTTCAATTACACGAGAGTTCCTATCTCGAGAGTCCCGTATTTGTTGAAGGGATTGTGTATACAGTGTCTCAACAATGGGATAATACACAGCTATTCTCCGAAAAATAAATGACTATACTGATTACCATCAACTTACCATGTGAAATTTCTTAGAATACAATCTTATGTTTGGGTAATAAGTTTGACAGTGGTTCATAACAAGTTTTGCTTGAAATACGAATTAAACCTTTTTTTACCAAAAGTACCGGTATATTTGATTTTATTGTTCCTTGTTAAAATTTTTGAAGTTTCGGTCCGAAGTATGATTCAAGATTCTATTTACTTAGTACTGAGATGAACATTTCTTTCGTAATTGATATATATATACAGCCTTTCGAAAACAATTGCTGTTAAGTTGCAACCAAATGCAATGGCAATGGAAGAGGAGGTTTGGCGCGTCTTTAAACCTGTTTAACCAACAATTCTATTTGAAATACCTGTACCAAGTAAAGGGTTTTACACCTGCTTTGTCTTTTTAATTTGGGCTTTTGATCTTTTTATTGTGTATTTTTGTAATTACCCTAATTTCTTTCTGACTCCATTTGAACCCATATCTAAAAAGGGAAGACGTTCTTTGTAAATTTTGAAATTTGGTCTGGTTGAAAAATTTTAAAATGTGATAAGTCATTTGATCCCTATTTGTAAAGTAATACCTCATTTCAGTATTATGCTTGATGGGATCCATGGCCGCTGTAAATGAATTTATATACTCATCAAGGTAAATTCATCGGTTCCATCAAGTTACCATGCTAGATCCCTATGAATACAATATTAAGGTGATCTACTAATTTGAGCAAGATTTGTTTTAGATTTGCAATCTTTGCCTTTAAACAATTGACAACAATATTTTTGGTTCCCTTTATGATACTGAAAAAATCAAATCGACTTTTAACCACCAAAAAAGTATGAATTTTCATATAATATTTTGAATTTTTGTATAGCTGAAATCTATATTTTAAGGGTTTATAAAATACTGTACTATATTGGATCCCCTTTATAACGAAAGATTTCAATTTCGAAAATTCCATTTTCCTGTTTTTTTTTCAGAATATGAAAAATAAAAGATTTCAAAGATGTTTAATTAATTGATCCAAAATGAAAGTACCATTGCCAAAGTATAAAAGTGGCGATTTTATGTATCTTTGTGTGCAATTAAGCTGATAATGCTATATTCAAACCACTGCTGAGGATCTCACGATGTAAAATATTAAGAAATCAATTGGACATTTCACGATTTTGGAATCTGTATATTTTTCGGTACGATAGTCGAATATTTTTCTATTCAATTCAATACATATTAACAAACTCTGGTTAAAAAAAACTAAACAAAGCATCCTGTTTGGGTCCTTCCTTCTACAGGTAAAATCAATTTTATTAATAAAATAAAGCAAAGTTGTTTACAGAATTTATTAACTTTTGGACTTTTACCTGAAACACTTCGTGGAAGGGCTGAAACGAAATTTTGAACACGTAATTATCAATTCTTAATCAATCAGTATTTAAATTTTCTAACTTTGAAGAAAAATCCGGAGATGTATTTCGTTGACTTAAAGAAGAACAACATTAAATACCCGTTTGCTCCATTGCTTGTTTTGAACACGTTTCTGAAGAAACTTTGTCTCACGTGCATTAACTCCATGTTTTTCATTGTTAATGTATATTTAAATTCATTCAAAACGATAAGCATTCACTGTACTCCAATTCAACCGAGATTTACTCACTAATATTGCAAACGTTACTGTTATGAAGTCAGAAACTACTTTTTGACAATGGTAAATCCAAGTAGACATTGTTTTCTTAATGAAGAGTTTCAATCACGTTTCGGCATAACGTTAGTGTTATCAAATATTTGTAAACATAAGAGGAGGGCCCTTCTTTGCATACGAAGCAAAATTATTGCCATTCAAGTCAGTCTTAAATGCATAAAGTACCGTTTTACGGCACATATAATCACCTCTTTAATTTCTTGTTTTTTTTTCCTTTTCACATTAGAATGAATTATGTAAGTAAACAGGTTTCATGAGAAAAAGGAACCGTACATATCAGTGATAAACTTATTTCAATGCTCAATGTTAATACGAGGTTTCTAAGCGATATCCTTACTATGAAAATCCCAAGTTTTTACACAATATAGATATTATTTATCCACACAAACTTATTAAAGGGGACAAAGATTTCAAATAGCGCTATTTATCTAGCTATCATCATATAACACTGGTAAAATGAAAGCTGAAATTAGTGGTGATGATTTTGATTTCACTATAACTAATTTCCCTTTTCTTGACGGCGACGTTCTCCTAGCTTTATTCTGCTGGGTGGATATACTGCACGTTGCATGTATCTCAAATTACTCGCAAACAGCTTATTACTAAGGGAATTTCTCATTCCTTGTTTTATATGCAGAATCAAAATTCACAGTAACTTCGGTATTTAGTTATTTGTTACCACTGGGTCGATGCCTCTGCTGGTGGACTGTTAGTCCCCGAGGGTTTTCACCAGCCCAGTAGTCAGTACTTCGGTGCTGACCCGAAAGCCGATTCTATTTGGAACCTTACAATATCTAATTTTTGTAAATTTTGTTGAAACTAAGGAGTATCTTCCTCATGCAAAGCTCTGTCCTTAGCTGTTTTTGGCTTTCTATTTAGATCATATTTGGTAATTTGTTCTCTGTCAGATTTTAAACATCTTTGACTTTTTGGTCTTCCAAAAGTTTCGATTTTATCTGCACTGAAGAGACATAAGTTGTCGAAATGGGCATATGCATAATCAAAATTCACAGTAACTTCGGTATTTAGTTATTTGCTACCACTGGGTCGATGCCTCTGCTGGTGGACTGTTAGTCCCCGAGGGTTTTCGCCAGCCCAGTAGTCAGTACTTCGGTGCTGACCCGAAAGCCGATTCTATTTGGAACCTTACAATATCTAATTTTTGTAAATTTTGTTGAAACTAAGGAGTATCTCCCTCATGCAAAGCTCTGTCCTTAGCTGTTTTTGGCTTTCTATTTAGATCATATTTGGTAATTTGTTCTCTATTAGTTTTTTAACATCTTTGACTTTATGGT
>MJUU01055736.1:0-18824 GCA_002080025.1 Modiolus philippinarum | reverse complement strand
CAGGTGTCAGACTGCCGTGTACCCATATAGATCTCACTATAGACCAATATGACAAGTCTAGGCGTTATAGTTCCTGAGAAAAGGACTTGAATGTGAAACTATGTCGCAATGTTTATGTGCTTATTGAACCATGAAAACAAGGTCAAGGTCATCCAAAATATATGCTGCTGGAAAGGTCATCACTTGGTGGTGCTGTGGACCAAAGATGATGTTTGTATATATTACCCTTGAAAAGTTATGAAGGTTTTAGAAAAAAGTTTACGCCGCCGTCGCCGGATTGCTATACCTACATGTATGTCTCACCTTCAGCGACTTTCGTCGCAGGCGAGACAAAAATTAAATTGACGGAAAAAAATTAACCTGAAGCACTACAAATTGATTAAACAGAAATCACCATTAGCTCAAAAGTGTTCAATAATTAGTGATTACTTCTCAATGTATTGATGTATTGATTTTTTATGTATAAACATAGAAAGCAGCCACAGCCTGCTAAGCTCACCTCATTGCACAGCATTGTCACATGTTGCACATGTCAGTAACCTAGAATGGACTATAATCATTTTTTTACACAGATTCAGTCATGTGTAAAATGTAGGTCAGAGACAGCATCCGAAGCATGCATCGTTGTTGTCACCCTGAAATGCATCTTAAATACCAATGATGTGGGCCATGTCAGTAAACAGGAATAGACTTTAACCATTCTAACTGATTAAGTCACTCATACATAAAATGTAGGTCAGAGACAGCATCCTAGGCATGCATTGTTGTTGTCATCCCAAAAGGCATCATACATACCAGTATGGTTGATGTGGGCCATGTCAGTAAGCGGGAATGGACTTTAACCATTCTACCTAACCAAGTCGCTCATGCGTAAAATGTAGGTCAGACTGCATCCGAAGCATGTATTCCAGTCCTCATTCCAAAATGCATCATACATACCAATAAGGTTGATGTGGACCATGTCAGTAAGCAGGAATGGACGCTAACCATTCTAACCATTCTTCCTAACCGGACGCGGACGCCGACACTAGGGGTATGACATAAGAGCCCCTCACTTCGTGAGATGAGCTAAAAATAGATGTTTCAGACTGAACACGATTCAAAAGTCCCATATTAGTAAAATATATATCTGATTGTAGATCAGACAAGTCAGGCCATTTGTACACTAACCGTTATATCCAAAAGTAAAGGGCTACGCCGAGCGCAGCATGATACGACCGCAGCATGTCAAATACTGAAATTTGAACAAATGAATGATGACACAGTAAAGAGCTTGATACAGTAATTAAATGGACACAATAAAGAGCTTTTTTGGCCCCTTTGACCCCTTGTAGCTCGAAAATCCGCTGCCATACTGCTGAAAGCTTACATCAAGAGGAATCCAAAGAAAAAACATCCTATTGAAATCAGATGAAAAAATAAAGATTTCACATATTTCGAATTTCGAAAATTTGAAATTTTGGCCCCTTTGACTCCTTGTAGCTCGGAAACGGTAAGAGCAACACAAAATCAGTTGGCATACTACTGAAAGCTTATATCAAGAGGAATTCAAAGAAAAAAATCCCATCGAAATCCGATGGAAAATAGAGATTTCACATAATTCAAAAATTTGCAATTTTGGCCCCTTTGACCCCTTGTAGCTTGGAAACGGTAAGAGCTACGCAAAATCCGTTGACATACTACTGAAAGCTTATATCAAGAGGAATTCAAAGAAAAAAATCCCATCGAAATCCGATGAAAAATAAAAATTTCAGGTAATCAGCAAATTTGCAATTTTGGCCCCGTTCGGCCCTCATAGCTCGGAAAGGAAACAAGTTACCAAAAATATAAAAGTTGAGCGCCATATTAATTTTTCATAAGAAATCTTATGAAAAAAAAAACTGCATCAAAATCGGACAAAAAATGAAAAAAATAGATTTTTGAGATTTCCCCCATTTGGGACCCATTTATCTCATTAACGGTACATGTGACATGAAATCCGTTGACATACATCCGATTCCAAATTTCCTAAGGATCACACTGAAAAAAATCCCATCAAAATCCGATAAATAATAAATATTCTACAGCCCAATATATGAAAACACCTAATTTGGCCCTTTTTGGCCCTTTTTAAAAAAACGGGCGGGGCCACAATACCCAAAACCATTCCCAACCTTCCATTTGTGACAAGCAACAGTATGTTAAAATTTCATAAGGATTGATCAACTAGAACTGAAGTTATCACATGGAAACGAAGAGTCTACAGACGCTGACGACGACGCCGCCAGTATCATACCAATATACGACCTCAAAAATTTTTTTGCGGTCGTATAAAAATCACGTCTTTTCTTATACATGTGTGTCTGTAGGTGGTTAGTTACAAGCTAAAATCTCTATCTGTTTCTTTTTTCTTTTCAACTGCTGTCAAGTTTTTGGTTCTGGTACCCCAACTGAGTATGTTTTTATACCATGTTCTTAACTTGGTATTTTCTTTGAAATCCTATATCAATTTTCATACTCTTTCATAAAAATGTATACCGGTAATATAAAATTAAGTGTTGGGAATTTGCTAGAAAATAACTGATTAAGGTGGCCCACTCATCACATTTTTGAATTTGTGTCAGATTTCGGAATACCTCTGGTTTTCTCCAGTTCCATGGCTTAAGGAATTTTGCACACGGACCCCCACTTTTTATTTTATGAATGTCTTCTATAGGTCAAATTAAGACACCTGACAAGTTTTCATAAAATTCTTAATATAACTTCCTAGCTTTTAGACATACAAATAGTCCTGATGTTGAATTAAGGGAAAATCCAGAGAAATCCTTTTCCCGACAAATTTTTCAATGTCTTGTATCTCCGTTAAAAGGACACAGACCTATATATTTCTTTTTACCGTTTCATTTAGTCTACAATGCTTAATCAATTAAAATATGTTTCTAGAAATCCTTGATATAAACAACATCAGGGGTGAACCTCCTTAAACAAACAATAGTACTTTCACAGTATATCATTTATGACCTTAATATTAAAATGAAAAAATGTAAATGTCAATGTGATTACCCTAATGGAAATATCTTACAGAATTTCAGGATTAAAAATCATTTACAAGAAAAAGGAACTAATTTGCAGTTAAGTGGACGAAAGTGACATTTCATATCTGCAAATCAATTATGACCTCAGAAAGGAAAAGCTGTCAAATGACTGTTCGGACCCAAAATCAAGCCTACTTCATTTTTCAAATGTGCGAGATGAATGTTCCCTGAAAGAGTACCTCTACCTTAAGAATTTAAACTGCATCTTTGTTACATAAATAACCATACCTGTAATGACTGTAGCTTGTGTTCGTATATATCTATGATCTCTGAGGAATTGGCATCCTTCAACTCAAAATAAAACAGACAAAATAAATTTTATTTTATCAATATGGTTACAATAGAAATGTTTCATTTAACAAAATCGATCAATGGTTTTTCTATTGCTGTAAGAGCTAGAGCGGTTTGCTGAACGGCAGCCCCTTACACCTCCACTTCTTGAACTCTGAATCTATATGGTAAGTGCAAATTTAAAGTGTGTGTAGACACAATATAAGTGCGGACACAATGTGTCAAAATATGACTTCTGGGGATTATAATATCAAATTTCTGGTTTGAAATGTCATATTTTCATGTGAAATGCAACTTCAGCTACCCGGAAGTTACTACAATGTGCCAACAACAAGAGCACGTCATTTGAATACCTTAGGGCTTCAATCATAGATTTGATGTTCAAAAGTGCAGTTTGCACAGCCTGTAAACAGATAGTTTTTATTGTTAAATTAAGACGGACACCCTTGGATATTCAAATAATTTACTGTTATTGCAATTCTAAAGCAATCAAACAATTTCAGATCATATTTTGAAGTTAAGTGAACCAGACTGAACCAACCATGTCTGAGGCATTGAGATAGAGTATTTGATGTTCAGTTTAGACCAATCAAATTGTCTATTACAAAAATGATGCATTAGAATTGTATTCTTCTCTAATGTGATATACATTTGTATAAAGTTTTCATCACAATGTACCTGCCAAGTCCCCCCCCCCTACAATGTGACAATATGTTATCAACTTTCATGCTTCAAAACGGAACCAATCACAGACAAAATTTTTTGGCAGGCCAATAAAATAAACAGGCTTCTTATTCATCATATGTAATATAAATTCTATAATATTGTTTGATGAACTTTGAATACGACAATCAACATTTTTGAACAAGACAGTTAAATAAGCCAAATCATAAAAGAAATTGTAGTATGATAGGTTGTGTTATTTTGAAGATGCTGAAATTTGTATCCTTGTAAATTCTTTATTTAAGTAGATGTATACAATATGGCATAAAAGTTTTGTTAATCTAGTAAAGCTTTTTGACAGGGCACTGCATTTTTTCCTACTTTGGTAAGGCACTTGCTCTTTTATAGTTCAGCACTAGCTTTTTCTGGGGTAGCCCATTGTTCTTGGATGCCGACCATACAGTTGCAGAGAGTTGGCAAGAATTAGAAGCCCAGAACTTCATTTTTACAACATTAATCTTAACCTTTCATTTCTCAATAACAGTTCCTACCTCTAAACCAGACTGCATCTTCTCAATGATGGATTGTACTGAGGCATCATGGTCCGATACTCTCGTCATATCAGCGAAACCATTACACATCATATTCTCCTTATAATTTCTGTGGACCGATGTATTATAATTTTGTGAGACATTGTAACTTGCTTGTCCATTATAGTTAGAAGCACCAAAAGTATGTAAAGTTTCTTTCCTGAAAACTTCTTCTCTTCTTTTACAATTACTGGCTGCCAGAGCATCACCTAACCTGTAACATACATGTAATAAAACTTGAATCACTTATTTGTTTAAAATTCATAATTTCATACTAACAAAACACTGCAATGGGGTCTGTAAGTCTCGTTCTACTTTTACTTTCAAAATCTTGAATTCTAATATATAATGCACTAAAACTGTCATCCGACTTTCACACTTCCGGGACAAACTTCACTTGAGGTTACTTAGAAAATGTGTTATTTTGTTTAATTTCAGTCTATGTTAATGTTCTAAAGTGTACAATTCTTGAAGGATAAAATATTCTGGTTCAGAGATAACAAATCCCATGCTTAATTTGAGGTGTGAACCAAAAATCCAACAATTTTTCATAGTACTACATAAGCAAATGGTATCCGGTAACAACATTTCACATTTATTCTTTGAGGTCACATGACGTGACTTACAGACCCTATAGTCTGACCTGATAGAGAAATACCTCAGGAAATTTTTAACTTTCTAAATCTCGAATATCTTCCCTTGGATACAGAAAAAAAATTACACCTACATCTTACATAGTCATATATTAGTCTCTCAAAGATGATAAAGACTGTTTAAGTGGGTATGTTGGTATGGATGGTTCTGATTTTGTTCATGAAGCTTTTTAAAGAAAAATAAAATACAGAGTGTCAGAACTACCAAGATCTCAGAAGACTGGGTTGCTCACTTGGACTATGTCTCTTAGGCAGTCCAGCAGATCATTATGATTCATACAATGTACATGTACAAGTACAGTGAGGGAACTCAATTTTTTTTTCACACTCGCCATTTTGGCGAGAGTAGTTTACTTACAGCTCGCCAAATTCCCTTTACACTCGCCAAATTTTGCAGTTTATCAAGTGGGTTAAACTTGGCAAAAGGTCCCATTTTTTCTAAAAGGAGAATAATTATAGTAAAAAAATCATCCCACCCTTTTATCAGCTTAAATTTGTTAATATGAAATCAATTGGACGGTGTTCCAAAAAAATATGATCAAATATAAATTGTTCTCAGGAACGTCAATTATGCACAATATCTACTTTTAACAGCAAAAACTTCTGATTTAATCTCGGTTGCCTTTCACAGTTTCGCAGTTAAGTCAGTAGTTTCTAAATATTGACAAGTTATAAACATCGAAATTCACGCTATATTTAGACAGCAACCATATGGTTTCCACCAACGCTAGAAATCGAAAGTATCTTTGCTTCAATCTGCGCATGACAATTTCAAAGGGAGATAACACAATTTTGAATAAATTCAGACAATAATATTGTGATTGGCTAATTAAAATAGACTGCTTGATGGATATTGATTAACAATTAATTTGGTCCCAGGGGAAAACCTGATACGTAAGGCGGTTTCATTGATTTTATTAATGATCCAAAGAATACTTGACCGGACATATCTCGTGACCGGTAACTTGTCCCAAAAGTTCCACTCGCCAAACTGGCGAGTGTGGAGTTTTTGGCACTCGCCAAATGAGAATTTTACTCGCTTTTGGCGAGTTGGCGAGCGGTGAGTTCCCACACTGCAAGTATATACTTGTGAATGTTAATATAAGAATCATGTTTTTTTTTAATAGTAATACAGGAGAGATATTTGAACTTTTTTTTTAAAAGGGTTCGAGCCAACAATTCATGAAAAGTTAATGACAGTCCTTAGTAAAACCAAAAGCCTATCTTGCAGATTATAACCATTTTTCTCTTTTGTATAATGCGATATAAGTTTTAGCTGTCAAATTTTCACTGTATGATTTCTGTTTATTAGGTTTCATTACAATCCATCTCTGACAGAATTTAAGTGGAATTCTGCTGAAAGACAAAACTAAATTTTGAAGAAAGGACCTTTCTAAAACATAAATTTTAACTTTGCTAAATAAGGATGAAACAACTGACTTACAATAAACTTGTATACATGCATAGAATTTGAAGGCATCATACTTTGAACAGATACATTTACATGTATATACAGTCGAACCTCGATAAGTCGAAGTCAAAGGGACTATACAAAATGGTTCAAGTTATCCGAGTTTCGAGACATCCAAATTTGATGTTTACATATGCTTTCTTGTAAGTTCAGAGATTGGTAGTCAAGCCCTTCGATGTGCATTACCTGGTTGATAGCCACATACAGAGTCGGAGAAACAGTACAAACAAAAATAGAGAAAAACTTGATTTTATTAAATAAAACATTAATATACTACTTGTTTTTATATATTGACAAACACATAACATATGATTATGCAATTTGATCTCAACTTCGACACATAAGGGTATATTTTCCTTATGAATTTTTCACAGGACTACAATTTATATTCCAGTTATCCAAGAATTCCAGTCATCCGAGTTCGAGTTATCAGAGGTAAAAATGCCTTAATCAAAGGGGAATTTTGCCGGGACCGACCAGTCCCTTCGACACATCCTAGATTTCGAGACAACTGAGTTCGACATAACGAGGTTCGACTGTAGAAACACAAAATTAAGAAACAGATAAATTACTTACAAAACTGTTGGAAATGCGTCCAAAATAGATGCAAAACATATGATTTGTAATGTAACTTGTACAATGGTTCTGTTGTCACTAGTGAGACCAGCTGACAGGAACGGAACAATTCTACTGTCCTGTAAAATAAAAAACATATGTACAATGGTTCTGTTGTCACTAGTCAGACCAGCTGACAGGAACAGAACAATTCTACTATCCTGTAAATTAAAAAACATACACATGTATGTACAATGGTTATGTTGTCACTAGTCAGACCAGCTGACAGGAACGGAACAATTCTACTATCCTGTAAAATAAACAAGAGTGGACCCTAATAGATGTCTCACCCGTCCCTGCTTGTCGCTAAAACAGTCATGTACTACTCAAGAGCAACCTACAAGCCAAATATTATTACCATTCCAAATACAGTAATTAAGAAACTATTCTAATCAGAAACACTCAACTTTGTTCACTAGACCATAAAATTGAGGTCAAGGTCAAAAGCCATATGGCAGACTGACATGTACTAACCAAAACCAAGCTATATACCAAATATCATTGACCTAAGGCTTGTAGTTATTGAGAAACAGACTTAACCTGGTCACTGGACCATGAAATTGAGGTCAAGGTCAAAAGCAATACGGAAGACTGACATGTACTAACCAAGACCAAGCTTTATACCAAATATCATTGACCTATGGCTTGTAGTTATTGAGAAACAGACTTAAGGGCATACGATACAGTTACAGGGGAGATAATAACGTTGTTATGCGGAGTGGTTACGTTTTCCCGATTTTCGTGACGTCGCTCAAAACATGATCGTGAATTCGCTCGAAAAGGACAGTATTAGTAAGCCACACAAGTTTATTCATTGCCGCCAAATGCACTATCAAGGATCTTGTTTACAACACATCTGTCAGATTAATACTAGTGTATATAATGTAAAATATTTAACAACTTACGCTTTATTATGGTTTTTATTGTATTCACAAATAGGTATTGATTTTACGCTTAAATAAATATCATATATGGTGGGGGTTCCGTAAAACCTTGAAACATAATGATGGGCTGTGCACATTTCAACAAGTTGCACAACTGTAGACGTCGTGTTGTGGAAATGTAGAAGTCACTACTATACAAAGTAAAGATGCCAGAATTTGTTTGATTTGTTTGATCTTTTGAGTCACAAACGTGGTTTAATATAGTTGGTAAAATACCCGGTCTAACTTCTGTACCTTCTAGGATAAAATTTATGATGTTTTCAATTTCTTTATTTGGTCCCTTAATTACGGCAATTCAGTTTATTACTTCATTGTCCTAATTTCCGTGCTGTGAGAGTTGAATAAAACACTAAATAATGGAACTTGGGAAACTACCTCACGCAAAGGAGAAAAAGTTTTCTAGCAGACAAAACTACAAAAAAAACATTATGATTATTGTTTTGATAGATTTTAAGACACAAGTCACTAGGAACTCATCCTACTAAAAAAAACGACATTGAAACCGTTAACTGGTACTTGCATATAACTGGCCGAATGCTTTAAACACTCAACTGAATTTACATAAACGGACATAACATCGCCGTATGTATTGGTCACACGAAGACAGACCACACTTTCAAATATACAATAATCGTCTTGCACTATGTGAGACCATTACTGGAGTTAACAAAAAAAATTGTAACGTGCAACAAACAATATTAAACAAATATCTGTGATACTGACTTGCAATACTCTGCCTGCAAACAGAGGGAAGAAAAAAATCGACGGGTAAATATGACGGACGTTTTACCGAGGGAAATACATCGCAACGTCATTTACCGCCAAAATGTTATTTTGTGGTAATTTTTTTTACAGTTTTTCTCAAATATCTTTAAAACTAGCACATGGACCCCCTATTTTCTCCTTGGCTTTCAGAAGAAGGTCACCGAGAGAACCAATTGCCAAATTATGAAGGAAAAATCAATAGTCAAACTTTTTATATCTCGATTTCAATCCATGAATATAGCTATAATCTAGCATTACATATACAAAAACATCAAATATGGGATATATCGGATGTTGTTAATGTGTTTTATCATAATCCCATTTAAAGGCGATAAAATGAGAAATACAGATCAAAAAACAGAACTAAAATAGCCCAAGTACTTTGAAAGTTACAAAGATTTAAAAATATGCATGAAAAACGCAAATTACTGGGTTTTATCCCAAAATTAGCGATTTTCAACGTTAAATATCTCAAAAAGTAAGTCATGAAGGTATGTTTTTCTTTTCATATTTGAAATCCTCATATCAAAATTCACATTATATCGGATTTTAGTGAAAAAATCAATATGGGATCTATACTGTATCGTATGCCCTTAAGCAAAAAAACTTAACCTGGTCACTGGACCGTGAAATTGAGGTCAAGGTCAAAAGCCATATGGCAGACTGACATGTACTAATCAAGACCAAGCTATATACTAAATATCATTGACCTTTGGCTTGTAGTTTTTGAGAAACAGACTTAAGCAAACCAGAGGCTCCCAGGAGCCTGTATCGCTCACCTGGCTTTCAGTTGCCTTAATCAAGGAAACATTGTAAGTTATACAGTTGACCTTCAGTTTCTCAAACTTTTTTAGCTCGAACACCTCCAATATCTTGAATTTTTTTTAAAGTCTGATCATCTTTTACTATATTTCTTTGTTGGGCTTTTTTTTTGACAAAAAAGGTTCTTGCTAAGGACCACTTTAGACACCAGTTTTGAAGTTGAGACGTCATTTTGTAAATGGCAGTCAACAAACAATTTTCAGCATTGGTTTTGAAGTCGCAACATCAAGACCTATTTGGAAACCAAATTTCTTTGAAATCGGACAATGTTGAATTTTCCCGCCTTTTTTGGCGGCCATTTTGAAAATGGCGGTCAAGGAACAATTTTCAACATCGGTTTTGAAGTCACAACATCAAGATCTATTTGGAAACCAAATTTCATTGAAATCGGACAATGTTGAATTTTACCGCCTTTTTTTAGCGGCCATTTTGAAAATGGCGGTCAAGGAACAATTTTCAACATCAGTTTTGAAGTCGCCACAGCATGGCAAACATTTCATCTATTTACACTTAACCTTCATCTTCTATAGTTTTGGAAATAATAGCTGAAAAATACGAAAATTTAAAAAATTCGGTGACAAAAGGGCAATAACTCCTACATGGGTTTATGGATTTTCTTCAAAATTTCAGGGTAAGTAGATCTTGATATGCTGAGCATTTTTGCAATTTACATTTGACTTCTATCTGTTACACTTTTTGAAATAAAAAATAAATGCAAAAATTTTGAAAATTTAACGGAGAAAGGGCTATAACTCTGAGATGTTTTTTTCAGATTTTCTTCAAAATTGCACACCGGGTAGATCTTGTCATGCTGATCATTTTCATCCGTGTCAGATTTTTGATATCTGTAACGGTTTTCGAGTTATTAGCCAAAAACTGCAATTTACACCTATGTTCTATTTTTAGTAACAGCAGCCATGTTGTTTGGTCTACGAACATAAAAATCACAAATTTGAAAGTGCATACCCTGGTGATGATTCAGGCCAAGTTTGGTAAGTATTGGCCCAGTAGTTTCAAAGGAGATTTTTGAATAAAAGTTAACAGACGGACGGACGGACGACGGACGCCGAGTGATGGCAAAAGCTCACATGGCCTATGGCCAGGTGAGCTAAAAACTTAACCTGGTCACTGGACCGTGAAATTGAGGTCAAGGTCAAAAGCCATATGGCAGACTGACATGTACTAACCAAGACCAAGCTATATATTAAATATCATTGACCTATGGCTTGTAGTTATTGAGAAACAGACTTAAGCAAAAAAACTTAACCTGGTCACTGGACCGTGAAATTGAGATCAAGGTCAAAAGCCATATATCTTGCTGCAATACAAAGTCGATATATAAAATATGGAATTAGTCAAATTGATGTGACTGAGAGGGACTAATGAATTAACTCTATAGAAAGTGCCAAAAATGTCCTGTGAAAATACACATCTACAATACAACAAAATGCTCCTACAAGTCTGGGTGAAAAGTTTCAACTGCTTTAGAAGGAAAAACTAAGGCTGTTCCATTAGACAGAAATGGCATAGTCAACCTAAGAAGCAATAATGGAATTCCTTTCGGCATATTCAATTCCAAAAGGACTTTTGGCCAACCATCTATTGATGTGATTTAAAACATTCCTTTCATTGGTGCCATATACAGGTATTGATTTTGAAGACAACAGAAACAAAGCTGAAATTGCAAACCGTAAGTCAAATACTGGTATTAAATAAGAGATTTCTTAGGGACACAGGTAAATGTCCAATTCTTTGTTGCAATTTTTTCGATGTCACAGTTGTTGCCATGATAAACTCCATGAACTGTTTTATGTTGCAAATGAAAATTTGTGCTATGGAATTTCTCACATTGGTGGAAGACATACATAGTCTTGCATAAGAACCCATCAATTTTAGACATCCAACATTGTAATAAATTGATGATTTAATGACAGATAAAAGACAATACATCATGACAACAATATACTCAAAGTGTAGAGTAGGAAACCAAGTTCAAATATTTCTTCTTTTTTGGTAACTGTCTAACTTGATGCATTAATATAAAGGTTTCTTTGTAAGGTATTATGGAAGAAATTTAAGATTTTCAGACATGAATGCACAACAAATTTCTCATGAATGATTCACATGACACTATAACAGATACAACTTACTTGTAAGGTGGAAGAAAATAAACCATCCACAGTTGGCAGACATTTGGCAAGTTTTGCCATCAAATCTAATCCATACATTACGATCTCTATACCAATATCACTGTAAATATACATGTTTATAGGCCATTATTAATAATACTCAAGTATTCTTTCATTTGAGTACAATATCTGGGAGAAATTTACATGTAGCAGGTTTTGCCATCAAATCTTTTCCATAGATTAGTATCTAGTACAAAAGTCAAAACTTATATTAGGGATGGCAAAAAGTACTTGAGTAGCTGTGTATTCACTGAAAACTCCTGTACAATACTGGTACTTTAATACTCAGGTTTGCTTTTTGATCTTCCCTAAAAAACTGTAAGCTATTTTGCTTTTGTTTTGTCTTTAATAAATGTTCCCTGGTTTAAACTCTAGCATATCTTGTATTTTTATTATTTCGTTTTCCTGCTTATTTTGCCTAGTCTGCAAGCTAGGATATATCAGATGATCATACTGTATTCTACTACATGTAATTTATCCCTTCTTGTTTTCTCTTGAATATTTTCTATAAATTCATAAATAGGATTAAGAATGATGTACACTGAAATTTATTCATGGCATTTTCAAAAATTTACTGCGTTTTTGACTTCATACTTGAATCAACAACTGTAAAAGTGGACATTTTTGCAGAGTGTTATTTACGTAATTTTGTTGGACAAACATTTCGGGAGAGTATTATTTTTCTAACTAAGAGCCTTTCATCTTCGACCATGTTATTGCTTTAACATGTTAGACTTCTAAACTAAACTATTCTTGTGGGGGGAATTTTCAGACTTTTCTTGATCGTGAATATAGTGAAAATTACCCCAACATCAAAATTTCCATGTGTGATACACACTTGATCCACTAAGATAGGTAAATACTTTAGTTACAAACATTCGTACAAAACCACTTAAATGGATTTTTCAGCCTTCTTTCAGGGACAAAATATAGGCTCCATTCCCTAAGAAATGTTAATGAAAATTATACAAATTTCCAAAATTCTGATTTTAACTTCTTAATTTCAATTTTACCCCTTAAAATTGTAAAATTGTGTTTACGTTGATTAAAAATTTTCCCAGAATGTGTAAATATGCCAAATCCCATTGTATGCTGAAACATTCATGACATAGAAAAATTTTTTACAACTTTTTTTTTACAGAAGCATAAAAATTTCCAGTTGTACCCTATGCCAGAATTAAAAACAAAATATACTAACCACCAATTATCACTGATAGAAGTAAATTTACTAGCATTCAATGCTACTTTATTATTTGAGAATTGGAATTCCAGAAGCTGTGAGAATGTCTCCATGTCAACCATACCCACCATCTTCCTTTTGATATCTTCCTCACCAGTTAAAACTGTAAATAAATAATACTATAGTGGAACCTGTCGAATACAACACTAAGGGGATGACAAAATATTTATGATGTTAGGATACTTCAAGTTTCAGGAGGGATTCCATCATATAATGGTAAGATCTAGTTGGATACAATAAGGACTTGTTTTGACTTGGAACAGGATTTTGCTGTCTTTTCTTTTGCGACATCATAATAGCTACAGTTGAATGTAAGCGGATCAAGCCAAATAAAAGAAAATGTGTCCATGGGACATGGTTGCCCCCCGACGTACAGATATATCAGCAAACAGGAAGTAGATGAGCGACAAACTTGAAAAGGGAGACACGGTACAACTCATCATACCAAAGCTTCAGACCAAATATCAAATCATTCCTGCATACACAAGCTGAGAAATCTTTGACGAAAATTTCGGATGTACGTATGGACGGACTGACGGACAAGGGTACACTGAATGCCCCCCGTGGGCATAAAAATATAAGTCTGACCTAGGATTTTACCTTTACTTGTAAAATTTTGTTTGGATTCCCTCTCATATCTGGTAATGTCAACAGACTCTCTACTACCATTTAAAAGATTTTAAGGAAGCAAGATACGATCTATTACAAGTGTTATATAAATACATAATGAATCTTCAAAATTGGAACATTTATGTATAAAAAATTATGAGATAAAACATAAGATCCCTAATTTTCTTTAATGAGCAATTCTTTTTTGCAAAAGACAGCATAATTTTTAAATTCTAGAAGACAACAGAAGTGATGAGAGCTGTTCCAGAAATAAATGTATGGGGCAGGGGTACAAGGCACTTTATAAAGGACCTGTCATGTATTAAATTTTTAATTGTTTGTTTCTTCAGTGCATGTCCCAACAACCCATCAATTTTTATTTAGTAGACCTCTGACACCACCCTCCTGCAAATATATCTGGAACAGCCCTGAATACATGTTTCTCTAATGATATGTCAAGTTTAAACCAGTTTCAACCCGTTAGATAAATTTTCATTATTCAACGTATGTTGAATAAAGCCCCGTGCTATTTCCCGCCAAATTCATTCGGAATACAATTCTCGGTGTTTATCATTGATCATTAAAGAAAAAGATTACACCACTTTATCCCAATTATTACCATATTTTATCCACTCTCGGCAAGCCTCACAATTAAAATTTTAAAATCTAACTATCTCTAGTGGATAAAATATGGTAATGAACGGGATCTTGTGGTGTAATCTACATGTATATATATCTGACCAGAAGCATCTAATCAGTATAATTATTCATAAAACTACAAACCAATACACAGCTGTAATGCCTTTGACATTTTCTGACAGACTTTTTTCATCTGATGACTTTCACCCTCTATCTTTGTTTTCAAAGTCTGTAGTGCGAGAGGTAAAACAAGATCGGCATGGGCAGAATACTGAATTCTTGTGTTGGAGTAGATCATTTCCTGAAACAAACAATATACATGTAATATTAGAAAGAGTAAAAACAAGTCTTAGCAAATTTGTTTACAAAGTCTGTAGTGTAGAGGTAACTTGATCGGCACAGACAGAGTACTGAATTCTTTTTCTCTAACAAAAAAATAGGCATGGTGCATTAAGAGACAACCTGTCATGTTTTCAGCAAAAATTTCCCAAGTTTTAAAGGGGCATAACTCCAGAACCACGGTTTTCCTTTAGCTTTATCGTCATCAAGATTCAAGTATTTAAATGCATCACAAGTTCTTAGTTGAAATCCCTCAGAGACAGACAAATATACAGACACATGACTGAGGATATTGTACTATACCTCACATAGTATAAAGACAACAGCAATATGGTGATGTCATCAAGGACACACAACCTTTTTCCAAGTTCAAAACTTAAATATTCATTCTCATCTCATTGAAAAAAATTGATATACCAGCTAGAAGGCCTACACACCCTGAAAGGCCTCTTTCTGCAAGACATACATGATGGATGACTGAACAGCCATACATTGGAAAAAATTTCCCAACAATTAAGATCCCATGATCAAGAATTTTACTTTTACTATCTGGACAAATATTTAGCTGAGATTTACCTTTTATGTCACCTTGTTTCCTGGTCAGTTGTCAAATACCAGAGAAAGGGTTTAGCAAGTGGATCAAAAATATATATAATGTGTCTAAGAGCTGTTGTAGAATAATTCGTAAAGGTTCCGCGGAACCTAGTGTCTCGCCTGCTCACTCCACTATCACTCTAATTTCATCTTTATTAAGATGTACTTGCTAAGTAGAATTCCAAGAAACAACTGCATGGTCTTTGACAATTTCAGGAATTTTACCAAAATTGAAATACAAAATTTATGAAATATAACAAATGAAAATATTGTTTTCGACTAAAATTCATCAAAATACATGGTTGCAAACAAGAATTCCCAAAATTGGAACCATATTTTTTCATACTTAAGTTTTCAAATTTATATCTTGTATGAAGAAATGGCCAAGATATTTGATTGTATGCAACAATTATAAAAATTGTTAGTCTTGGACATTTTCAGGAAATTTACCAAAGTTGGAACCGGAATAAAATTCTGAAAGCTTATTGTGCATCTATGGACTATATGCAACAATTCTACATCAAAACTAAAGTCCTTATTCACAATTTTGTTTAAAAATTGTTGATACATGTATATGGACTTAAATAGAAAATTTAGCTAAATTCACTGAAGCGGAAAATATAGGTCAAGGTGACATAATTCTGGTATGGATGTTGGTCACTACTAAAGATGTAACCACTTCCCAATAATCATCAGTCTATGGCATGTAGTTGCTGAGATATGGTGCAAACAAAAAAAATTCATGGAAAAAAAACTAAGTCCAACTAATGGAAAAATATGAAAAAATTGGAATAATTTTTTTCAAAAAATAAACTTGGGAAACAATAATAAGGTTGTACTGAACATTATGTCAAAATTTCATTGATATTGCATATGATTTGAGAAAGTTATTGATGTTCAAAAAAAGTTTAACATTTGGGTTAACCAAATGTTAATACATTTGGATTAACCAAATGTTAATGACGCCGACAGAATCTATGCTCGCCATGTCTCGCTTTCGCAACATTTGTCGCAGGCGAGACAAAAATGGACATGGGGGTCTTAGAAGGAACTTTATAATATAACCCCCAAGGCCCATAGAATTCCTTCTTTTATGTACAAAACAAAAAACAGATAAAAACACAACCACCCACAGCAATTTATATAATGTGCCTTCAAAGGGTCCGAGACCAACTTTTCTGGAATAGCCCTAAAGCACCAAACATACCTCATAGAATTCTGTAAGAAAGTCAATGGCATACAAGGCTGCTTGATCATGCGACTCAGCTGGCTGTGAAGCCCAGTGTACGATGGCAAATAAAGGTTCTTTGATCTGTGTAACTGGAGTTTGTGCGAGCTCAGAAAACCGTTCTTTCTCTTGTACAGAACAGGTCGACAATATACATCTACAAATAGTTGGTCTGATACCTTCCACTGCACACAGAGATAACAACAATTCAAATATCTGAAAATAATATGTAAAATAATATTCTTAGAAATTTTTAGTCAATTTTAACAAATGATAAATAAAACATTATTTTTCTGTAATTGGATAATAATACAGTGGATTCCTGTTAATTGCATACCTTATTTGTCAGGAAAAAATATGCAATTAACAGGGATATTCTATTAAGAGGAGTTTTCAATCTTGCTGTAAAAACATGTCAATTAACTTGAAGAGTTAATCATTAAGCAAACACATAGATTACAGTCTGTTTTTACAAAATTATTAATTGATTTGACATTTCATAATTAGATATCTCATTTTAATTAGGGCTGTTCCAGAAAAGTTGGTCTGGGACCCTTTGAAGGCACTTCATATAAATTGTTGTGGGTGGTTGTGTTTTCTTCATTTTTTTGTATTGTACATATGGGGAAGAATTCTATAGGTGGTGGGGGTCTATGAAAAGTGCCTTCAAACCCCCCCATGTCAATTTTTCTGGAACAGCCCTTAGTTTTTCAGAATAATTTGCTAAAAAATATGTACTTTCAATGTTAAATTTCACAAAACATGTCTTGATTTGAAAATGAAACTATTCAATTAACAGGAATTTCTTAACTATTCAATATGCAATTAAAAGGAATGAATAACATAGAAGCATATAGTAAATGGTTTTGTGTAGCAGAATTGTATGCAATTAAGAGAAAGATTCTATTAAGAGGTATGCAATTAAATGGAGTTGACTGTAATATATAAAAGTTATGACCACTACCTTCAACAAGGGAGGTAATAATTCTATTTATAAATGGACATGTATATTTATTGGTTCAAATCAGATACGTATCATAATTTTCCAATTCAACTGTTTTTTCCAATAAAATTCCAAAACTCTACCCAAAAATTCTCATTTAAGCAAACAAAGTACTAAATGGACAACAGTTTTACATACATGTATCATAAAAGTAAAAGTTAGTTTAATTTCCATCAGTCTGGTCATATTTTGTTGAAAATTTGGATATTGTGTCAACCAGTTATGTATTTTTTTGGAATTGTAACCAAATTATAAGAACAGTTTCTGAATCTCTGAATCATGACTCGGAAAAACTTGTGATGCACTGACGCATTTTGGATTGTTACCGATCTATCTTAAATGAAAGATGTATCAAATTTCTGATACTTTATCACTTACAATTTCTGAGGAAATGGACCTACATGTCAATGTACAGGCAAGTATTAAAGTGAAGTTTATACCGTGACAAATTTTCTTGGTCATTCTGAAAACATTTGCACCATAGCATTTTTTGGTCTTTTATTCAGGGATTAATTTACAAAGACCAAAATGGGATCGATTCCGTCACATGGATTTATTTAATGCATTATTATCCATGTTAACTGAAACTGTATTAATTTTCACAGTTTCTGGATTCAGGTATTCAAAATATTAAGACCTTTCCTTTAACCTTTTGATGTTTCAATTAGAATATAAATATGTGTATCTTTGTGCATATTAATTTTTGTGCCCTCATCAGCATTGCAAAATAGCAATAATTAGTTCATCACAAAAGTGAATACATTTATAGTTCTAATTTTACCTTAACAACTGATTCTGCTGTGCTGGTAGCTATCAGATTTAATACTTTTTCAATACTGGAACTCAATTTCTCAAACCTAAAACAAAACAGCATTTAAAGTAAAAAATACTTGTGCATCAAATTAGCTTACTGTATATTGGGATATTTTCGCGTGTGTTTAATTTTCGCTATGTTCGCGGTTGCTGATCTTGCACGAAAATAAGCTACTGCTTAAATTTCACTGCCCATTCTAAATGCATAAGATAAAACAGCAAACGCGAAATGGAAACATCTAATTTCATTAGTCAATGTCATGAACAACATAGAAGTTACTG
>MJUU01055734.1:0-48674 GCA_002080025.1 Modiolus philippinarum | reverse complement strand
ACCTAACAAATATCTTATATTATAAGGTAAAAAGTATAGAACCGGGTGTCTGCGCAAACATGACTTTGGAAATTCCTACTTCATGCAAACATCGTTCGTCACACTGATCATGTAAATATCCAGTCAAATCATGTTAAACGCGCACACCTCCCGGTTTAAAAATAGTAAACAATAAAAAAAATCATGTTAAGCACTTTAAAAATAGTAAACAATGAAATATGTACTACAGTAAACAAACAAAATCATCCCTAAAAATACAAAATGCTTTGTCAGATGTAGTTGATTGCAGGGACGATATATGAATCTTATAATAGGGTCTGTAAGTCTCGTTCAATTTTCGAACTTTCGGGCACATTTATTGTACCCGGAAGTTGCATTTTGGGCAAAAATATATGACTTTTCAAACCAAAAATGTGGACGTCATAATCCTCCGACGTCATGTTTTGGCGGGTAACGTTCTCGAATTGAAATTTTATCGTGAAATGTCGGTGTCACATGACGAGACTTACAGACCCTATAAAGCACAGTACTCGCTTAGGAGGAGTCGAAGGCAATATACATGATACAAATCGTTACCTTGTAATTAAGAAACTGGTATCCTAACTAATGTCATATTAATAATAATTGTTTTTGCTTATTTTGTTGTGTGATTTCATGTTTAATTCATTTTGCTAAATTCGTATTTTGAGAAGGACGCTTTTTACAGACATTCAGTTAAATGCCAATTTCTTGTATTTTGCGTTCTCGTATATAAAAGAAGTGGAGGATTTTTCTGTTGCGGCCAGGAACTATGCATTACATTCTGTCCCTGTTGCGGTATATAGTTTAGGGGGCGACCATTTAATTTTAATTGTGAGGCTTGGGCGATTTAACCTAAAAAATAATTTATTTTCATAAAAATCTCGAAGAAAATTATTTATTTTCACCAAATGTCACATTAAAATATTTATTTCCATTTGCAATAAAAAAATGATTCTTCAAATCAAAATTAAATTATTTATTTTATGACAAGTAGGATTAGATTCTGAATATTTATTTTCACTGACAACAAGATTAAATTATTTATTTACACAATCACCTAAGCCATCCCCCTCCCCCGAAAATTAAGTGGTCATCCCCCTAACTTGTATAATGAATAAACTAGTAATTCATGTTTAAATATCGCTAATATTTCTCGCATTTTGCGTTCGCGTACATTTGAAGGCACGAATTAAGGACGCTTTCTGTGTGTGTTGAGGTCTGTTGCGACATATAATTTATTTGTAACAATCTTCATTAATTCATGTTGATACGTAAATATCAAAAGATTTGTAAGTATTAATCATAGATTGATTTCGTTTGCTACTTTCGTACTTGATGAAAACTTGGACTACATGTAATAAAACATTAAAATTATATTAATATTAGTCCCAGATTAAAAGAAATAGTAAAAGTTGATTTAGTTTATTTATAGAAACTTTGAATGGGAAATTCCTTCTTTTACGCACGTGCATCAGTTGCGACATTACGTATTACATGCATTTTTCTTTAGTGACTAGTTCATCGTTTTTGATGTTGTTCTGTAGATTCACCCTCAGAATGCTTGCGAGGTCACTTTGTTGTGATTAGTTTATCAAAATTGTGACGTACAATTTTTATGTGTTTTGTCTGCGCAGGTTAAGATCTTTGTCCGAACTGATTTTTGATGGCTTGTACATTGCTGAAAAACTGTTCACTGGACGTAAAATTGGAATACATCAATCAATCAATTGAGCGGGAAAATATAAGCTGAATAAAGCCAAAATCCCACCTTCCCATGGTTGGTATATTAATTGCTTCAAGATAGAGTACAATAATGTATATTGGGTTTCCTGTATGTTTCGTAAAAAGACAACTTGTTTGCAAAGCTACACGCATCTTTTACAGAAAAATTTGTAGAAAATTTTCTGAATTCTAAGACCATGTATGACATGTATGTACATATTTTTGAAAGACCTTCACATCAATTTCACGGAATAAACATAATACGGAACTTTCGAGATGGGAACTCTCGTGTCACTGAAGGCGGAAACGATCTCCTCAAATACCAGTGAGGAGTATAATCGGAATCCAGTCCTATTGAATATAAATATATACCACCTAAAAACAAACTATTTATTAAATTGAAGTGTACTTATAATTTGTCCTGCATGAGAATTATTTAACTAAATTTTAATCGACGAAAAACAATTTGTGCGGTTATGCGGATGTAAACTTGGATTCTATTGGCTGATTAACCACCTGCTAAATAACCATGTCCGCCATACACAACAAGAAAATCAATAATCGTGATAATGTAGTGTTTCACATTAACAAACATGCAGTAAGCATAGAAAAATAAACACATCGACATTAAACATAGTTTACTTCAACGTAATGTAACAGTAATTTTAGCCTGAAAATTAAAATACGAAAAACATCTATATTTGGAATAACATGTAAATTATATGAAATTTTTTATCTGCGTTCATTTCCAAAGGTTTCCGCTCAGTGTATTTCGAAAACGTCATTTTGCTGGTACAATCTTTATACAACTTGAAAAATCAATAAATCACTCCGTTGGTATAAAGAGTATGGAAAGTTTAAAAGATCAACTTCCTTCACAACGTACACACTGTAACTCCATAGACGCCCGCCGATATTAAAATTGTATACATTGTCATAAATATGTACTTTTAGGTCTTGTGATGTCACGTGTCTTTTCAGGTTGATTGACATTGACCAAACATACATCTTGGAGCGAATAAAAAAATATATAAATAAATTTTCAGCAATTGTTGACCTTGTTATTATTTTTTTTTCTCTATATATTAAAATTTCACTGAATAAATTTAATTTGTCTCTAGTATGGAAAAATTACATGTTTCCATGTGTACCATTGCATGTTTATATTCTTTGGTTAGGTTGACATATCTTTTATTTTAATATTGCATTTCAAATAACTACATCGGCGAATCAAGCCTTCAAACAATTGATATTAATAGGGTAAAGGTTAGTAAATTTCCAGAGGAGGGGAGTAAAAGTAGATTTTTATCAATATTTGCCTAAGATTTTGCACGAAATTCACAATTTTCAGAAACATTCCCCCGTTCCATCCGCGGATCCAGTCTTCGAAAAGTCGACGTTTTGCCGTATTTATATCAAACTAATCTTGAATTTTCAACTTTACATTTCGAATTTTCAACTTACCATTTGAATTTTCAACTTAATATCTTGAATTTTCAAGTTTGTATCTTGAATTTTCAACTTTTTATCTTGAAATTAAAACTTTTAATCTTTGATTTTCAACGTATTGTGCTGACTTTTCAATTAAATATCGTCAAATTTCAAGTTATGATCTTGAATTTTGAAGTTATTATCTTGAATTTTCAAGTTAATATCTTGATTTTTTATAGTTATATCTTGACTTTTCACTATGATAATCTTTGGAAAAAAATAGTGGCCGATAAGAGCTTAGTAAAATTCGGAGTTTGTTTTGCAATGATTTCTCTAAACAATAAACATTTTCAGAAAATTTCTGTTGCAATTTAACTTGCATTCGAACAATATATATTTTTAAATATCAGATACAAATTCAATTCAGTTACCGGTACACTGTCCTACATCATATATCGTTGTGACACCACAACCCTATTCGGAAAGTCTCAATAGTTTACCACAATACCAGCTATGACTTTTCCTGGAGATATTTTATAAAAGTATTTTTTTAGATTCAGATCGTCATTGTGAGTAAAATGAGCTCCAAAAACATTAGTTCGAACATCAAAACTAAAAGTAATCCTATGAACAGACGACAAAATTTAAGAAAAAAAAAATATATATATAGGAAACATACATTTTGTATAATTTGTAATTAATTACACATGATGAACCTATTAACAACAATTGAAAAGGGTCTTAAAAAGCAAGTTAAAAACATCTACCTCGGCAATCATCCCTTGGGCATGTTCGCCCTCTGGCTGATGTTAGGTTCTCGGGCTGATATCTCATGTGTTTCAGATTCAGGCATGTTTTGAGCTATATGTGTTGCATATCTAATTTCTCAAACAACCTGTCTATACATTGTACATGTATATGTTTATGCACATGCGTTGAAGCAAATTAAATCTTGTAAAACTTTATGCCGTATGGCTGACATGGATCATACAGCTCCGCATCTCGAGTACCGCATATACTGCACTTATTTTTTTATTTTATTTTTTTTTCGGATAATCAATAAAATCAACTTACTGTACCTGTAGATTGCACTTTCATATTTTCCGGAAATCTTTCAAAAGTTATTATTACGTTTCCGCAAATTAAAACTTTACGTTTCCGGAAATTTTACCTGGTTCATAAGGTAGCTTTATTACTATTTCAATATATTTTATAATGATTAAAAAAATCGTTAATTTTATGCAGCAATATTGTACTGATGGGGTACTTCTTTTTTATTATTTCAGTGATAAAGACTTTAAAATTTAATTTAATATAAAGTGAACAATAAGGTCATGGATGGTAAACTTTTAAAGTTCTTAAAAAAGTATCAAAACAATAAGAATTTGTGGGCTGTAAAAGCACATGTTAATTACTATTAACTATTGTACCAGATGCGTTAATGTAAAAAGTCCAAATAGTACAGCAAAGTGTTAAGTTGCAAATTTAAAATGAAATATACGTTCAGATGTAGGCACGGACCATTTGATTTTCAGGGGGGCTGGTATTTTTACCCGAGCCGGGAAATTTTTTTCGCCCGCGACACGCGCCAGATTATTATTTTTTCCATATACACTATGCTAGGAAATTTTGTTGAGCCTGGCTTTTTTTCTCTAATGGACAGGATCCAGGCCAGATTATTTTTTTCAACCAAGATGCTGGTCAGAAATTTTTTTTAAAAAAAATCGGGGCCAGAAATTTTTTTCTAAAAAATATCAGCCCCCCCTGAAAATCAAATGGTCCGTGCCTTATTGGATCATGTAGAGGTCTATCTTTTATACGTTTATTGTGAAATGGTTCAAAGTAACAAAATAATTTCAATTTTTTAAGATACTTCTTTTGCAGAAAAGTAATATATAGTTTTTTTCGGAAAGGTGAACATTTTATTTTATTTTTTTTCGGAAACGTAATATTTTTTCCCGGAAACGTGTAATGCCAATTTGCGGAAATGTAACTTGAAAAGGCCGATATTTTCAATAAACTGACATTTTCGTTTATACATATGAAACTATGTATATAGATGAAATTTATGCGGACCCTTTGCTTAATCTGCAGTTCTGCTATTGAAGATGCAATTAACAGTCATCTGTACTGTGATGCAACACAAATTCTGAAAGATTTTATTAATTTTCTGGGTAGAACCATAAAAAGTCTGTCCGGTGATTCGAGAGTGCTCTCTACAGGAGTTTTTTTTTAGTTGTCAACCTCTTCTTAGTTTTTAAATTTTAAAACCATCAAAACTTTCTTCTTATTTCTCAAATTAAATCGAGTAAAATTTTGAGCCGAATGATTGATCGTGCCAGCATTAAATTTATTTGTTGATCAATAGAAAACACCACTTCAATCAATCTAAAATGCACGTGACATAGATTTACAGACGACCTCATGTTAAAGTACAAATTGATGACAAATGTATACATTTAAACCCCCGCAGACGTTTACGGAGTTACATTGGTGAAGGAATTTGATCTTTTGAACTTTCCGTACCGTTTATACTCTCGTATTTTTAGAATCGTGTAGTTAAATGTAGGTCATTTTGTAATTATCGTTTTCGTAGTTTATGCAAACTGTGGTTAGCATAACCGCACAAAAATGTTATCATGCATTGAACCAACTAACATTATAAGTTTTGACCTTCAGGTCGCGCCGTTCAACCATTTTCGACACTATCTAAATAATCATATTAGTTGGTTCAATGCATGATAACATTTTTGTGCGGTTATGCAAACTTGTTTGTGTTTAACTAAGAAAACGATAATTACAAAATGACCGATTATACACATAAACGCTATGTCGACTGACCGCGTACTCTGGACAATACACAGCCGAATGATGTATTGATTTTTCATGTTGTATCAAGTTTACATGGCGTTTTCGTAATACATGGAGCGAAAACCTTTGAAAATGAATGCAAATAAAATATTTCATATAATTTACATGTTATTCCAAGTATAGACGTATTTCACATTTTGATTTTTTAATGTAAATATCAGGCTGAAATTAGTTTTACATTACGTGGAAGTAGACTATGTTAAACTTTAATTACGATATGTTTATTTATCCATGCTTACTGCATGTTTGTGAATTTTGTCCTTATGTACAATTCTTATATGTACGCTTTTGAATGACTTTGGTATCATGATTATTGATTGTCTTGTGTGGGGCAGACATGGTTATTTAGCAGGTGGTTAATCAGCCAATAGAATCCAAGTTTACATCCGCATAACCGCACAATAAGTTATCATGCATTGAACCAACTAACATGATTATTTAGATAGTGTCGAAAATCGTTGAACGGTAAGGCGTCAGCCGCACCGTTCAACCATTTTCGACACCATCTAAATAATCATGTTAGTTGGCTCAATGCATGATAACATTTTTGTGCGGTTATGCTAACCACAGTTTGCATTAAACTGCGAAAACGATATTTACAAAATGACATACATTTAACTGCACGATTCTAAAAATAAACACTATACCAACTGACAGCGTAACATGAACAATACACAACCGAGTGATTCATTGATTTTTCAAGTTGTATAAAGATTGTACCAGCAAAATGACGTTTTCGAAATACACTATGCAGAAACCTTTGGAAATGAACGCAGATAAAACATTTCAGATGTTTTTCGTATTTAAATTTTCAGGCTGAAATTACTGTTACATTACGTAGAAGTAAACTATGTTTAATGTCGATGTGTTTATTATTCTATACTTACTGCATGTTTGTTAATGTGAAACACTACATTATCACGATTATTGATTTTCTTGTTGTGTATGGCGGACATGGTTATTTAGCAGGTGGTTAATCAGCCAATAGAATCCAAGTTTACATCCGCATAACCGCACAATATAAGTTTTCATGCATTGAACCAACTAACATGATTATTTAGATAGTGCTGAAAATCGTTGAACGGTAAGCCGTCAGCCGATCGATTGCGTCACATTGTTTATATTTACCTGTAGTATCCCATTCTCTGCTGACCAAGACTATTATCACTTACTATTAGTCAACACTTACTATTAGTCAGTAGTCATGAATGTACAGTTTACATGCATGATAATATATGGTTTATATTGATGTACTTAAAGCCAAAATAAAAGTAACTAGATTGTAGTCGTATTAATGTTTTTTCTTTATATCAAATGTTCTGTTATTGTTCATATAATTATAATTTTAAGATGAAGCAACTATCTCCCCGCTTCCTTAGTAGACGTTGGTAGGAACTAAATCTTTTGTAGCATCAACACGATTTAACAACCATGAATTGCGATACTGGACTGCGTGAGTAAATTATGTTCAAGTGCTCATGTTTATTTCAGTGTTTTTTTTAATACGGTGTAGAAATAAATCATTTGGACACATGAAAATCTAGATGCCAATATCTACATCAAAAAAGGAACTTGGAAACATTTAACAAAGAAACAAAAACAAAAAACAAAAAAAAGTTGTGGTCGAGATTTGATCCTTGGTGTATAATATACGATATATTTGAATTTCATCTGTGTAACCGACCGAGCTAACTGGACAACGTATTCATATTGAAAGTTTAACTATATAAAGCTAATCATAGCGCCGGGAAAAATCAATCTATTTTTTTACAGAAAAGTTCATTTTTGAATATGAAGCACCTCGAGAACCAAAATGAAATTTATTTGTACATACTTTGATGTTAAAGACCTGCGTCAAAAGTTTTGTGTAGGTCCTTCTTCGGGGATTCCCACTTCAAAGGTCGGAAAATTGACTTAAAAATGCAAAAATGTATTTTCGGCCTTTTTTAAAGACTTAAAAAATTACTTTCCCAGCATCGTACCCATTATTTCAACATCTTATCAAAGCCCCAGTATTTTGTTTCTGTGAATATACAAAATTTCATAATTTTATGACAACTTTATAAAATGACCCTAGTGATGAACTAAATCCTCGCTACAAGCGCCCTAAATCTTTTACCTATCATTTTGCTATACTAAGGTTTTTGTAAGAAAAGCATTGTAAAAAGTAGACTTCGCATCTTTATATAACACATTATGCTATTGATAAATTTAACGGATGTTGTGCTCGATTATTTGAAGGACCCTTCCCTCCACAAAGAGAAAAAAAAATGAAAGAAAATTTAATGGTAAATTGTTAATTGTGAAATTCCTAGTGTTTAGCATCGGTGTTTCCTCGACAGGACCTTAGTCATGTGTTTTCAGCGGTTAGATTCCTGTTCGTGCCATTATCTTTATTAGAAACGTCAGGAAACAGACAACATTAGAAACCATATAAACTTATTAACAGTACGTAGAACACCATTCCAATCAAACCAAGTTATATCAACAAGCGTGATAAAGATAAAGCAGTCTCACATTGTTGGAAATTTTTTGAAGACTTATTGCTGCGGTCAAGCAAGTGGTGGCAAAACTTTCAGTTTACGTAAATTAAGATTGACATCCCAAGCTCTCTACTTTTCCCTGACTCGCCGTCGTAAAAAGACAACATTGTATACATTGTCATGTTTTCACGTCTGATATACCTACAATGTAGACTTTTGACATCGATGTATCTAACACACTGTGTAAGCTTGGGGTGTTAATCTTGACTACATTACAGTAATAGTTTTGCCACTTCCTTGACCGCAGCAATAATGTATTTTGTGTAACAATCAGTCTGCCACGCAATTAAACAGTGGTTAGATAAAGGCTTAGGATAATAACACAAAAGCACTGGATTTGACAAAAATCCTTTCTAATGAGATAATATTTTTATACCCTTTTCCTTCTCGGAAATTTTCCAGCTATAGTTATGTAATGAATAAAGTTATAGTTGATTGCAAAATTGAAGTGCAGAAAAGTCATGGGTACGGAAAATGTGACCGTTAAAAGAAACGAGAGATAGGTGGTGACAGAGAGATACACAAAAAAAAACAAAACAAAAAAAAACCAAAAAACAAAAACAAAAACAAATACCTGTGTTTACAGTGTGGTGTGCACAATCTAATGATCGTACCTTTAGTGTTTTCCTTTTGGGGATGGGTTTATGCTTAGTTGTGTTATTCATGCGTTGTGTCGTTTGTTTTGTTTTTGTTGATTTTTTTTTGTTTGTTTTTGTTTTGTTTTCTTCAGTATATAATTAGTAACTTCAGATACAAAAAAATTAAGCGAAATTAAATACAAATGAGCGTTTCCTTATTCGCCCTAAGGGGACAACCATTTAATTTTTAGGGGGGGGGGGTCAAGGAAGGGACATCTGATCCTGGAAAGTTTTTCTTTTCATGCAGTCTTTGAGAGGGACATTTTATTTTGTCTGGAAGCAATCCTGTCTATTTGTCTTTGTCCAAGGCAGAAATTTTGCGTCAAATATGTCAACTGTTTTTTTGTTTTTTGTTTTGGAAAGGGTGGGGTTAATACCCTCACATTAAAAATCAAATGGTCGCCTCGTAAGGAAGTAATGTATTCGATATTGGAGTTATCTGATTATCTATTGTACGTCAGTCATATGCAATGAATACATCCTAGATATATGTTATTCGTCTTTCGATTAGTGAGGAGCTGTCTGTATGTCCATCTAACACAAACTTGAGTTACATGTATTTGTCTGGTTAAAGAGGGTGTTATCTGTATGTCATTGAAATAAATGTACAACAATCAACTTAATTAACATTTCGATATATGTAAATTTTCTAACGTTTTCCACAATTAGTATCATCGACGGATCCAGCCTCTGAAATAATTGTTTTGCCATTTTTTTTTTCAATTTGTGACTAAATTCCATACGAAATTTTTAATTACCTAAAAAGAGGTTTCCAGCCTTGAGCACCTCTAGATATGCATATCATCATGTTAAAATGTCTTTTTTTTGTGATAGGTACTCTCTACAATTTCGTTTATTGAAAAATGTATGTTGTTTGTAGGCTCACCTAGCCAAAGACAATGTAAGCTTTTGCCAACTTTCCAAGCTGGCCGCCAACAGGAATATATTTAAACAGACAATAATGCATTCTATCCCTCTGAAACTACTTGAAAAATTGTCATAAAAGTGCTTTAGTTGTCCCTTTAAAGTTTGTGTTTTATGTTCTTACCTTATCCAAGATGGCCACAAGCAGGGATCTTACTTTACATAGAACCTTTAGAAAATGCATTCGAAGATCTACTCTGAAACCGCTTGAACATTTAGGTGCTTTAGTGACACCCTTTATAGTTTGTGATTTTTATGTTCCTACCATGATTAGACAATATTTCTTTAGTTATCTCCTGTGTAGTTTGTAAGTTTTATGTTCTTACCAGATCCAACCACATGTGCTTGATCTGCGAAGTCGCTTCGCTCTATATGTCGAAATGCAGATTGATAGTAAAATAGGAAATTGACGATAGATATATGTTTTATTATTATACTGGGGTCTCACTGTATCGCGGTACTTACGGTTTGGGGATTCAAGAAGAAAAGAGAAGTTGGTTCTTTCATATGATCCTATTCGAAATATTTATTTCATATTCTTCATGCATCTTTTTAAGCGAAAAATCTATATCTATGGTATATTTTGCATCGGAATTTGATGTCTTAAATTACAAGGTCAGCCATTTCATGTTAGTGGGAGAGTACCACTGTATCGCAGTAATAAATTTCATCAATATGCAGGGCGCATTTCGGGACAAAAGTAATTTCTTTCCGTAATAAATTAAATTACTATATTTTATGATACTTTCTTATGAGATAAAGTTCAGACAAAGTTTTTCATTAAATTGATTTAATTAAAATATTCTCATTTGAGAGTGAAAATCTCAATATTCAAAATGTTGGCGCAAAACCCGTGATACTGCCGATGTCTACTGAAATATATGATGATTCTTGACTAAATCCTGCGGGGAGTTTTGAATTTGATTTTTCTTCAGTAGTGCGACAGTGTTTAACCACCAGACTAGGCTCCTTTAGCTAGCCGGCACATTAGCGGCAAGCACCCCTTGACCCATCTTTCAAAATTACGTTATGTCATATTCTCAATTTCGATTGTGGTCATGGGGTTAGTAGTCTACCTGTATTTGGTTTTATTCGTTTGTTTACTCAACTATAGGGAAACGGGACAGATAAAGAGGAGGTTTGGGTACCATAAACCGGTTTAACCCTACCACTGGCTTTTGTAAGTGCCGGTGCCAAGTCCGGCTGTCCCGAGTTCCTATCATTGATTACGTTTGTCGTTTGTCTTATTTGTTTTTTTCCTTAAAAAGTTTGTAGTTCTCTAGCAGATTGTGGCATGTAATTATAATTTTCAGCCATTGTAGGTGTTTCCTGTTGTCCCTTTTATTTCATGTGAGCTCCTTTTTAGCAAATAAATATTTTGATACACAAAGTCCCGTAAATGACAAGAAAAATATTTTTGTCTGTTCTATTATGAGTAATACGTTTATATTTGTTATGATTAATTTGAGTATTAAAGGACAGTAAAAATACTGATGTATTTCGGCTTTTGTTTCAACAGAAGTGATACTCCTCTTCGACGATGTGCATAATCCCTACAATGATGTGAGAAACAACAACCGTTTTTATGAAGATAAAAAAAAAGAATTAGGAAAGAGATGTTTATGACACATCATAAATTTACAACTATAAAAGAAACAAATGATTTTAACCATTGAGATATCAGCGGGGTATTGATTTCCTATTATAGATTCTGTTTTGAAACAGATATTTTTTTTTCAAATTACGAAATAAACTTATCGTTTATTCAAACACACAACTGGAATTGAAAAATTGGAATTGATAGGGAAAGTGACTATATTAAATTACTGTTATAGATTTTTTTCATACTTTGCGTGATTTTTAAATCATTATATTGTTTACATGAAAAAAAAAAAAAAATTAGGGGTCATCGTTAAGAGGAAATAAATTTTGAATAGTTAAATTCTCCAGCAATATCTATATGAGATTCTTTTATCCAATTAGCTCCCATACATACACATGTAATTTTTGTTTTCCTCAAATCTAGCACCAGATTTACAGCTTTTGCGATTCATGAAAAAGAAAGGAAATGGGGTAAATGTCAAGGGGACAACATCCCATCTCCAGGTTAAAACAACCCAAAACAAAGCATCTAGGGGTCACCGTACGGTCTTCAACACAGTGAGGAACCTCACACCATATAGTTCATCGTTTTTAATAGATCTGAAATTAATTATCTGATTTTAAGCGCTATTGTCAAGTTGTCAGGTTTTAACAAACGGAATTGCATTGAAACTTCTTTTTTTGAAAATAAAATTGGTTTTGAAAAGACAGTGGTGTTTCTTTTCTTTATTTTCCTATAAGTCCGCCTGTCTATTTTATTCACATGTGGTACTTCGATTGTCCGCATACGCCTTGTTGGGCATATGATTCAACATTGCCCCTAACTATAGTTTTTATGCCTGAATATTTTTATATGGCAGACCACTTTGTACATTTATTGAAGGTTTGCATGCGAAAGGAATTTGATTTTTGTTAGATTTTCTGAAAAAAATGTACATTTGTGAACTTATTTTTTGAATTAGTCACAGAGGGTACAGGATTTTTTCTCACAACGCGACGCTATACGTCTACAAACTTTGATGTCCTTTAACTATTAAATACTAAATAACCTGAACTGTAGCTTTGTGTGTATATACATGTACATGTATATTGCGAACACTGACAGCTACAGCTCAATGTCACCAAAGTACTACATCTAATATTTATGTGTATCAAATTAAATTGCTGGAATATTCTTTGTAAATGGTCATATGAAATTTGAGACGTCAGCTTTATTTAGTTGAAAGAATTAAAATCTCTCTGATCTTAAATTTCTTTCTTTCTTTCTTTTTTTTTTTTTTTTTTTTTTTTTTTTTTGAAAACACTTCATTTTGAGAATTTTACATATTTCAAGTATAAATATGTTGCATGGTACAAAAGATGCTTATTAGAGTTAGCTTTATTTAGTTGACCGAATTAAAATCTTTCTTATCTTAAATTTCTTTTTTTTTTTGAAAACACTTCATTTTTTAGAATTTTACATATTTCAAGTATAAATATGTTGCATGGTACAAAAGATGCTTACTGTAAAAACAAGTTATTCATGTAATAAATCGATTACTGACTTATGGCCTTCCAAACGTTTAGATTTTATCTGCACTGATGAGACATAATTTGTCGAAATGCGCATATGCAGAAAGTAAATTCACAGTTACTTCGGTATTTAGTTATTTGTAATAAGTCGCCATCGTGATTTATCAACCCTCAAAAATATACATTCACCTTGCCAACGGCTATGTGAATATAACATTTTATCGTGGTGATAAATCAAAATAGCGACTTATAACAAAGTCATTAATTGTTTAATATCATTCTATAAATTTGTTTCAAATAAGCCACAGCGTCAATCCGATATTATCTGTGGTTCACAAAATCAAACTATGACAATTATGATAGACAAAATAAAAAATGTATAACCCCGCATTACTTTTATTGACAGGTGGCACAAAGCTTACAATTTTACACAAACTATATGACAGAACTCAATGGGACAAGTTGACTGACAGACGAAAAATATACAAATTATTATATTTCCACAATATGGTTGATAATTGCGTGGGAGGACATTTAAGCGAAAGGGATGGACATTTCAGCTAAAAAAAATAGGACGTTTCAGCGACAAAAAGTGTGAAGATAAACTTTTAAAGGACATTTTAGCGAAACGTGAAGATATAGATGGACATTTTGGCGACAAATACTATTGCCAATTCCTCCTCCGTACTAAATGTTGTGCATGTTGCTCTCTGCTGAATAACGGGGCGAAAAGGATTTTAGCAGAATAATTTTAATGCGTCGATTTTAAAAATGATGACCATTTCAAAATTAACCATTAGTTCAATAGATCATTAAGAATTAAAAAAAGATAAAATAAAACACAAGCACAACATTAGCACAATACGGATTTGTCGGGTAGAACTCTAAAAAACAAAATGTTTTCTTCGTTGTGGTACTTTGAAACAAGCTCCTTGTCAATTCCAATCGCTCTGTTAATGCGAAACACATATTATTAACAAATCTTTCACAAAATTATTTATAACCTAGGTATGATACAGTTTTTTTAGATACATTTACAATATTTTACGAAAGGATATGGAGTAAATGAACATGAGATCATAACACATATGTTAACTCCAACTGCAATAATTTTCATGAGCTGTATGACCATTTCGGAAATTAATTCCTCATCAAACATTTTTATGTAATTTATATATCGTATCGTTTTTTTTTACATTTAATAGGACTTTAAACTATAATTCGCGAAATTGTCCATCAATATTTTACAAGTAACTTAATTTTAATTCGCCAAAGTGTGTACATTATCTCTCGCAAAAATGTCCATCACGATCAATTTCTATTTCGCTAAAATGTCCTGATTGATTAAGAAGCCAACAACATCAACAGCAACTTTTATTTAACAATAATGACGCCCCAAAGGAGCAGAATAATTACAATTTCAATTGATACATTTGATTAAGTTTGCTTACACTGATTGCAGATGAAGTGAACAACATGATCATAATACTAGACATTAAACATTAATACTAGAGCTTGTCTTCTTTTGCACTCGAATGACATAAAATGCAATTCAACCAAAACAACTAAGTTCCTAGTACTTGCTACTATTCAAGTTCGTTTACACAAGAATTCAAGATCATTAAATTTCCACGCGCTTATAATATCGAACGATTATATCAAGCTTCAATTACTATAATTGTTGTTTACGTGTGTCTTTTGTCTTGTTTGTTTTTTTTCTTATGTAGTCCCCATTTGATTGTAATTTTCGGTCCGGTAGATGTTTCCTGTGATAACACAGGAGTGGAAATATCATGGAAGGAATACAATGTGCCGATTTGTAGGTCGAAAAGGGAAAACACAATTTTTGGTTCGGTTACCTGAGGACCTTATCAAGTAAAAACTTTTTTTTTGTTTTGTTTTGTTTTGTTTTTGTTTTTGTTTACATTGCGTCTTGAATTCCCTATTATATCGTTCTATAATAAAGAAAACCTGGGAATAAGTTTACATCAAAATAAAATTTTGAATCAAACTAACGGTATCAATATTGAACCTTCACACCTTTGTCAAACGGAATTAACGGATAAGATTGATTGATTGATTGATTGATTGAATATTGTTTAACGTCTACTCAGCAATATTTCAGCTATATCAAGACGAGAACAAGTTTGTTGATAAATAATCACTTTGGGGTATGGAAATGGCCATGGGACGGGAAATTCTGACTGCCACTGGAAAAGTAGGGTGAAATCGTCAAGGGCGGGGAATTTAGCCTTGTAGCCGATCACCTACGGACCACCCCAAAAAGAGCTTGCTACAAGGGTTCTTTAACGTGCAGGAAGCGTGGCATTTCTTCCAACACGTGGACCTGAGTTTACATCCCATCCGAAAGATGGGTTGTGTATTTATTAATCCCGCACAACCACGGAATGGGTCCTATTTCTATATCCCGGGACCCTCGGGGTCAGCCTCCGTTTAGGAGGGGTCACACCCCGCAAGCCGGAGATACTGGGTCCTATTTCTATATCCCGGGGTTCCCTCGGGGTCCTCTGTTAGGATGGCTCATACTCCAAGCTCAGAGGATGCTGCGGGCCTATTCTTCAGCCGGGACCGCGCACGGCGGAACGGATAAGATATCTCGCCTTTATGTCTGTTAACTTCTTGATTCATTGAAAAATACAGCTACAAACTATTTAAAGCTTACTTAAAGCAGAATCCGAGGAAATAAACCCAGTTAAATTCGAAATGCGAAACGAAAGTTTTAGGTACTATGTAAAAACTACATTTTGGTCCCTTTTAGCCACTTACGTAGATTAGAATTGGGGGAAATATGAAAAAAACCTGATTACTGCGCATCATGTTGGTTTTTAAAAAAGGTCCCAAAATTTTATCAAAATTGTACTACAAATAACAAATTTTGGCTCTCATTGGTGCCACCTATCCCCAAAAAGGCATATGCAATGTACATGTAAACCTGGGATGTAATCGTATTCTGTTATCGTTATCATCTTGCAATTGATTAAAGCTTTTGCAGTAATCACATATAATCAGTAATCATTTATTTTATGATTTTATTTAATTGTAAGGGAATGATTACAGGATGGGAAAAAAGGCTGTAACCAATTCAATTCAATATTTTATTAAAGTCTCACCACTTGTATTTAACATCATAAAATAACATATACAATGTACAATAAAAGACTACAGATACACAAATAAAACAAAATAAAGTGCCATTCTTAAAAGAATTACGAGAGACTATATAATGTTTAGTAAAACAAATTCTACATTACATTAAAAAATCATTCTTATTATTAAGAATATAAAAAAGTGTTCCTTCTCCTTAAAATATTAAAGCAGGTTTTGGCAACACTATAAAAACCATGATTGATTTTTTTAATACTTTATGATTACATTTATTAATTTATTAATAGCTTTTATTTAATAAAATCGAATATTTCTTTTTAAATATTTTTGCTTGGGTCGACACTTTGTTATAATTTATTACAAAGAGTAAGATTTAATGATTTCAACATATTTAAGAAATAATTCACGGGAGTGTGAATATATGTCAATATATGGCGACTTTACAACGGGTTGGTCCTTTATGGCAAATATTTTACCCAGAGCGTATGCGAGGGGTAAAATATAGGCATAAAGGGCAAACCTGTGGTAAAATAGCCATATATTCACGCCCCGATGAATTATTCGATTCTAATATGATTTTGAATTCGCAATTTTTCACTTATATATTAAGATTATCTGTTTAATTGGGAATTTTAATAGTAGAACCGCAGAAGATCCTGAGTTCATTGAGTTTGACTTAACGAACACGAAAATGATTTTTTTAATTTTGAAAACGAACTTGTTTTATTAGACATGTTGCAAGTTGAAAGAAATGGGCGAAGTATGGATAAAAAAAAGAATAGATCAGGTTGTAATTTATTAGTGTTATGTAAAAGAAATAGTTTGTAATTGTAGCTCTGAATATTTTCATTGTGATATAGGAGTCAGACAGATGAAATTCATCACCCTTTTTATTTGCTGTATTTTTAAATGACCTACAAACATTTCTAGAAAATTCAAATATTGGAAGTCTAGACACAATTTCAGATTATTTAAAAGATAAACTTAATATTTATTTAAAATTGTTTATACTTTCATATGCTAATGATACTGTTCTTATGTCTGAATCTAAGGATGGTTTACAGAATATTTGAACAAAGTCGGTGAATATTTCAATCATGGGAAATTGAAAGTTAATACGATAATGACAAACGTAATGGTTTTTCTTGAGCGGTAGACAGCAAGCAGATTTGAAATCTACTCTAAATGAGGCTAATATAGAAATTTTGAAATTATTTAACAGAACTGGTAATTTCAATAAAACTATCAAGAAACAGACGGATAAGGCTACTAAAGCTGTGTATGAAATTAAAAAAAAAATCGTGCACATAGCTTGTCAATAGAATGCCAAATCGAACTATTTAGCAAAATGTTACTGTATGGTTCAGAAGTTAGGGGTTTTAGCAAAAATATCCAATGTCTGGGGAAGGTAGATTATCATAGTTTTGTAAGTAAATACTGAAACTATAAACATTCACTCCTACGTCATTTTTGGTGATCAAGGCTTTTTCCTTTAGAAATTAATTTATTCATTCATTAAATACATTCCTCATATATAAGATACAGTGATATAACTAAGTAACATAGAAATATAAAGGAAGATCACATAAAAAAAACTACATTATATACAAAATATATAGGCAACGAACAAAATATTACATTGTTACATTAAAATAAAGTAGTATGCTGAATACATTTCATGTATCAGTTACAGATTTTGATGAGCGACTGTAATGCGCTACAAACTGAACAATATGTACATGACATAGTTTAACGAAATAGTTGTATTAATATTCGTCAACAAAAATATATTTCGGCAATCGACGGAGCAAAACCTGGTATAAAGTTTCATCGTCATATAGACTCAGTTTACAATAGAGTTACGCGAAAGTTACAATTATAAGATCCCACAATACATTACGGAGTTCTTAAGTACAGTGACAGTTACAGGAAAAATGTAAGTATAAATAATTTTGATAAATATCTTAAACAAATTTTGACGAGACAGGTTATTCTTATATTTGGGTACAACAGACTTTTCAAAAATTCGGACTCGATCATTGCTGTCATGAGGAACGGACTTTGTGAGCAGTTCGTACAGGAATAGCATCTATTATTAGTACAAAATTCTCCGAAGTAAAAATTATTTAAGAATAACTTTGAGGTAGTTGAATATTTTAGAAGATACATATATTTTTGCATTGTGCAAATTCCGAGCTTCAAATCATAAACTGCCGATAGAAACTTGGCGTTGGAACATTATGAGAATAAAGATTCATGTCTTGTCTTGAAAAATGTTCTCACTTATCATATTTCATTTATATATAGTCTCTAAAATTGTTTCCAGTTTATTACGTATTTAAGTATCGAAATTTGAGAAATTATCGTAATAAAATGGAAAACAATGTTTGAGAATGTTTTTTTTAATTTCTACTAAATTTATTTGTGTGTATCATTGCGGTATTCATTAAAACGGATGTTCAGTGAAATATTTTTGATAAAAATGTCATATTACCAAAAAGTTGGATAATCTTGGAAAAGCCATTTCGCCACACAATGATGCAGGTGTTAATTTCATCAACATCCGGTTGCACTTTTCTAGAACTGACACGAGACATTTACATATTGACCAATCGCCAACTGAGAACAAGTCTACACACATGTTAATTATTGTTTCGATAAGTAATCGCCAAGGAGGTATTTGAATTTGCTAGAAATTAGAGAACAGTTGATAATATCAAGGTATATTCCTTTATTAACTCACCTGGCCAAAGGCCATGTGAGCTTTTGCCATCACTCGGCGTCCGTCGTCCGTCCGTCCGTCCGTCCGTCCGTCCGTCGTCCGTTCGTCCATTAACTTTTATTCAAAGATCTTTTTCTCTGAAACTGCTATGCCAATACTAATCAAACTTGGCCTAGATCATTACCAGGATACGCTCTTTCAAGTTTGTGATTTTTATGTCCGTAGACCAAACAACATGGCCGCTGTTACTAAAAATAGAACATAGTGGTAAATTGCCGGTTTTTGCTAATTTCTCGAAAACCGTTACAGATATCAAAAATCTGACAGAGTAAAAATGATCAGCTTGATGAGATCTACCTGCCCTGCAATTTTGAAGAATATCCGATAACCCATCTTGGAGTTATTGCCCCTTTTCCTTAAAATTTTCGTTTTTTTGTTACTTTTTGTCTTATATATTGAAAATGGTAGAAGATAGAAGTAAAGTTTAAATTACAAAAATGGTCAGCATAGTAAGATCCACATTTCCTGCAATTTTGAAGAAAATCTGACGACCAACATAGGAGTTATGGCCCCCTTTTCTTTGAATTTTCACGATTTTTCAACATTTTTACTTTTATTTAAAAACTGTTTGAGATGGAGGTTAAATGTAAATTACAAAAGTGTTGAGCTTTTCCTGGACTACAATTTCTACATATGTCCAGCAGATTAGCATCTCATCCAAGATGGCCGCCACTAGGGAACATAGTTTAACATAGGACCTTATGGGAAATGCATTCAAAGATCTTCCCCTCTGAGACCACTGAACCAATGTGGACCAAATTTTGTCACAATAGTCCTCAGGTGGCCCCCTTTAAAGTTTGTGATTTTTGTGGTTGTACCTCATCCAAGATGGCCGCCAGCGGGGAACATAGTTTAACATAGAGACCGTATGGGAAATACATTCAAAGATCTTTTCTCCTGAGACCACTATAAGCCAATTGGAACCAAACTTAGATACAATTGTCCTTCGCTGGTTCCCTTTAAAGTTTGTGATTTTTATGTTCGTACGAGTGATCCAAGATAGTCGTCAGCACAGGACATAGTTTTACATAGGACCCTATTGGAAATGTATTCAAAGACCTTCTTCTCTGAAACTACTGAGCCAATTGGAACCAGACTTGAACACAATAGTCTTTAGGTGGTCGCCTTGAAAGTTTGTGATTTTTATGCTCATACCTCATTGAAGGTGGTTTCCAGCAGAGAACATGGTTTAACATAGGGACCCTATGGGAAATGCATCCAAAGATTTTCTCCTCTGAAACTACCAAGTCAAATTCAACCAAACTTGGTCACAAAAGTCCTTGGCTTGTCCCCTTCAAAGTTTGTGATTTTGACGTTCGTACCTCATCCAAGATGACCGCTAGCATGGAACATAGTTTAATATAGGGACCTTATGGGAAATGCATTCAAATGTCTTCTCCTCTGAACCTGCTGAGCCAATTGGAACCAAGTTTGGTTATGAATGGGTGGTCTCTTCGTGGCAATTAATAAAAACAGTCACCAGGTGAGCGATACAGGCTCATGTGAGCCTCTAGTTAGTGTATATATTTATGATTTCCGAATTCATTTCATGGCGGAAGAAATAAATCGTTACATACATGTATTATTAGCTTTAATTATAAAACTGAAGTCATATGAAGTAACTGGCCCATACTGGACTGGTTCAAATGTTATTTGTCGGATAGAAAACAGTGTGTTATGGTTTATAATTCATTTTCATCTTTTTAAAGTACAAAAGCAGGTGTTAAACAAGGTTCTGTTTTGGGCCCTCTTTCATTTTTGATTTATGTTAATGACATAGCTGATAACCTTGATTCGTTTACTAGATTATTTGCAGATGACACGTCTTTATCTAATAGTTCAACATCAAAACAGCTCTTTGAAGAGAAAATTAACAGTGATCTTGCTAAAATAATATATGGTCTCAAAAATGGCTGATTAAGTTCAACCCTAACAAAACTAATACCCTGAACTGTGAAAATTTGGAGTTATGTTTCCAAGATACAATTCTTGAAGCATGAAAAAACAAAGACATAGTGGTGTCATCTTAAGTGATAACTGTAAAAAATAAAAGTGACAGCAAAAGCAATTAGAGAGAGAGACCAGTAGGAAAATATGTAAACCGTACGACAGTATCAAGAACACACAACCCAACACAGAACAATTATGCATGCCGTCATATTCCCGACTCGGAACGGGCATTTCATAAAGAAAATGGAGGGTTTAACCAGGTTTAATGATGCATCAACCTCCCGCTCATATGACGACTTACTATAGCTCCTGTGTGTCCAGATTGTGTTAAATGTAAAGCAATAATATTGTCAAAACATTGCCTTGTGTAATACAGGAAAATGTTTTTGTCGTTCGATGTACCAACCATATGTTACCAAAGTGACTCATAGACAAACCTCAATAGAAGAAGCCAAAACTTAAACAAAACCGTCTTCAATAGAATTGGAAATTCGAATTGAATATTTATCACTCAAATCTGGATATCGTCCAATAAATTTCTTTAGAAATACTATTAATCTGCATTTATCGAAGCCCTGATTTAAAAGCTTACGAATTAAACATCTGTGTCGTTGCAAAAAATCTTGACAGTGACTACATGCTCTATAGCGTAACGAATCAATTGAGAAATATATACTCCATAAGCTGGGGAAGACGGAATATTACTGTTGAGTTGTGGAAAGTTTACAATTTCAAAATTGAATTCGTTTCTCTATCAGTTGTTTTAACATATTTGATTTTATGGTCTTCCAAACGTTTAGACGTTTAGATTTTATCTGCACTGAAGAGACATAAGTTGTCGAAATGCGCATATGCAGAAAATAAATTCACAGCAACTTCGGTATTTAATTATTTTGTTATACATTTGTGTGTTGAGGTTGCCAATGTCGTCAAACTCAAGAAGTAAATCTAAAACGAAACAGAATGGTCAGTGTCTCCTTTGTTTAATATTAAAGTTCTGGTGGATATATTGATGGAATATAGTCGTCAAATTTACTATTATTATGCGACAAGACATCATCAATATATCTGTAGGAAAAATTAAAGGATCTAGCCTCTTTAATTTTATTTTGTTTGACCAAATTTTGCAGAAATTTTGTTTCGTAAGTGTACAAAAATAGGTTTTAAGTTGGCATGTCATATTGAAATATATGTCGAAGTGTTTGTCATAAACTGTCTTTACTACGGAAGTTTAAAGAATTTGTAAAAGAGAGAATATCTAACTAACATTGTAATTTACTTGACATACATGTATATTAGACCTGTTATACGGAATATGGTTATGCGCTGTGGAATGGCCGTGGAGTGGAAAAATTAGAAAAATTGCAAATTGAGGCAGCTAGGATTGTCACTGGTTTACCATCATATGCTAGTAGGGCATCTTTATATCAGGAAACTAGGAGGGAAAAATTATTAGGCAGGCAGAATAAAAGATGCTTAATTATATCTAATGTATGATATAGTAAACAACAAGTGTCCTTCATACGTGTGCGACCTCTTTCCACCAAAAGTTTCGGAAATATCTAATTATCCTCTTCGTAATAGTGAAAATAGTGAAAATAATGTTGTTCCTAGTTGTACATAATCATTGACAATATCCTCCCCATTTTCCATCTATATTACAATGGTGAATGAAAGGATATGGAGTAATGTACATGTACATGAGACAAAGTCTCTACAAATACATGGTAAAACAAGCAAAGGAACAACGCCTTAATTATTGTTCTTCTTATTTGCTCATACTTCATAGTAAGTTCAAGACGGCCCTTAGCACCGGTTTGAGCGGAGTTCTTTGCTAATTGTCGAACAAAGCTACATCCATGTCTTTCCTGGTCATGGATGCAGGGTTGTCAAGTATGGAATAATTTGAGTCTTGATGCCAGGAAATGTCAAAGTAAGAGAAGTTTTATTTTATCAGTTTAAATAAAACTCCTAAGAATTCTTCTGTTCTAGTTTGTGTTTTTTTTCAAGGAAGAAGAAGAATGAATATTTTACATACTTAGATCCGTTATGATAACAGTGCATTGAATTATAATCTTTTTCGGTTTAACTTAAGAGACAATCCTAGCTGTGCATAAGGATTTCCATGTGAAAACTCATTCTACTTTTTCATTGAATGTCCTAATTATGATAATATTCGGCGCGATCCTAGTTTAAGGTATATATGGAGAAATTTCTTTAAATTGTATTTTGCTTGGAAATAGAAAATAAAAAAGTAGAACAGAATGTTGACAAATACAAAAGACAAACGTAAACAATGATAGGAACTCGGGACAGCCGGACTCGGTACCGGCACTAGCAAAAGCCAGCGGTAGGGTTAAACCGGTTTATGGGTACCCAAATCTCCCCTTTCTCTGTCCCGTTTCCCTATAGTATAATACACTAACCCATACAGGTAGACTACTAACTCTATTACCACAATTTTGAAAAGAAAAATGGGGGAACAATACGTAATTTTGAAAGATGGGTCAAGGAGTGCTCGCCGCTAGCTGCCGGCTAGCTCAAGGAGCCTGGTCTGCTAGTAAAACACTGTCGCACTACGGAAGAATAATCAAATTCAAAACCCCAATGGGTTTGGTGAAGAATCATCATGTATTTCAGTAGACGTCGGCAGAATCAGTGAGAGGCCAGTGTTTGTGTAAAATCCTTAGGTCACTGGATCTCAAAGCTAATTTAACGGACACGTGCAGAATATCCTGTCGATATCCCCTATATCCCCTAAAGAATGTAAGTTACGTCCCAGTTTTTCTGGATTTTCAATCAGTTTCTGGCATTTTTGAACAACATTTCCGTAAAATCGAGGATGGGAAATGCCCTTAGTAATAAGCTGTTTGCGAGTGACATTATATTTAGATATCAAATGTTCATATCTTCGATAAAACTTTTCAGATGTATTTAACAATTTATGAAATCTGTAACCTTGCTGCAAAAGTTTTGAAGTAATAGTAAGGTTACGTTCATGTATTTATAGGGATTTTGTGCATTTACTCCATATCCCTTTATTTGTTCATTGAAAAAAAAGCGACGATGTTACTTTATGCTCTAAGTTTCAATGGCTTTTAGTGGGAATATCTATTATTTGTTAGACGTGGAAGAGTATCCACAAACTCCTTCGCTCGGTAATGTATAAACACTTATTGGGTATTCAATATCTTCCCTTAATCCTTAGTCGATTTCAATATGCCGAACTGCACAACTGTTCTTGGTTTTCGTCGCTATGTTGACCGACCTTCTTTCCAAAGTGATGTGTTGTACACGGTGATTTACAGAAATAAGTTAATAAAGATATATTTTTTTACAAGACATAATTTGTGGAACGAAACAACACAGTACTCTCTGGTTGCATAGAAACATTTATACACACCAAAGTTTACAAATATTCCATTTCCTGCTCTGAACCAGTCCTTCGATCTGTTGAGTTCCGTTTCCTGTAACCTAGAAAGAAAAATACATTGTATATTGCCGTTATTAACTAAATTTTTCTAATAAACAGCATTCTTTCCGATGTAGCCTTGCTTATACTTAATATGCATACTAAAGATCTATTTTATCCTAAAAACCGAATCACACAGGTTTCTTTTTTGACTTTTCAAGATATTTGATTTCATTTAGGAATTACCTACAAAGTTTTGATAAACACTATCTTTCCATTTTGAATCATGCTGGTATTTCCTTTTATATAATTATTCGTTTTTTTTCTCTCTGTTTTCCCTCACTGTAAGTCAAGCACTTAGCACGATACATCAGCAATTATTATTTTTTGCTGGTGGACTGTTAGTCCCCGAGGGTATTCACCAGTCCAGTAGTCAGTACTTTGGAGCTGATCCGAAAGCCGATTCTATTTGAATATTTTACGAAAGGATATGGAGTAAATAAACATGAGACCATAACACATATGTTAACTCCAACTGCAATAATTTTAATGAGCTGTATGGCCATTTCGGAAATTTATGAAACCTTAAAAATGTTTCATTTTTGTATTTTTTTTTAAACTAAGGAATATCTCCCTCATACAAAGCTCTGTCCTTAGCAGATTTTGGCTTTACATTTAGATCTGTTGGTAATATGTTCTCTTTCAGTTTTTCAACATCTTTGAGGTCATGGTATTCCAAACGTTTACATTTTATCTGCACTGAAAATACATACATTGTAAATTGTCGAAATGCGCATATACAGAAACAAAATTCTTAGTAACGTCGGTATTCAGTTATTTCTGTTAGGGGTCATGCCTAACGTCTTCTTGTATTCGTAAGAAATGTTCATACAAATTCTGGTCAGATAAAAACGAAAATTAAAGAACCTTAATGAGGATGCTGACATACCTCAACCCCTATATGTTATAATCCTGCATAATTCAACACTGAAATAAAAGATGATCAAAACTCTTTCATTTGCTCATCTCTTACAAATGCACAATCATCCTGCAAATTAACAAAATCATATCTAGAAAACTGTTATAAACTAAAGGTGCTATCTGAACAAAAGATGTACTCTATAATCAATTTATTTTGCATTAAAATATCAAAGCACATGCATGTTTATTTTTCTCATAAATTACTCAAAAGCAGAATTCAAACACCCTGCATATCTTTGATATATGTCATGCAACCTTCAAAATTAAAAATTCATATGGAGAGACTTGGAGGACTTATCCAGACGACCAATTTACCCTAAAAGCAATATATTTTCCTAAAATGACAAAGTTCAACCATGTGTATTTTTCTAAAAAGATATCAAAATCAAGTACTATGCAATATCTTTGATATATGCACAATGAAATTCCAAAACAAAAAACTTTTGTGTCTTAAAAAGCTGGAGGAAGTCCTATCCGGATAAATGTTACAACCATTGAGGACGGACGGACGGATAGATTGGCTGACGGACAGACAGCCCAGCCAAAAACTATGTACCCTCCGCATTTTTGTTGCATGGGGTATAATAAGCCTAATTCATGATGGAACAAAAAAAAAAAAAAAATAAAACTATATATTTTTCTCATTATTCTATAATTTCTAATATAAGGTTTAAAAATATACTCTAAGCTTCAAGTTCAAATACAAAAAGTCACCAAAATCGTTTTTCAAATTAGTCAAATTTTGGCGATGAATGAGAAAATACTATAAAACCATGACAGAATAGATTTGATGAAAATGTAGCAAATTGTTAGGGATGTAAACACTTTGGATAGGGGTTACTTGTCATTTGAAAGGTTAATGAAGAATATGCAATTTTCCCTTATTATTATACCCCCGCTTTCGCGGGCGGTATATAGTGTTCATGATGTGATTTCGTCCGTCTATCCCTCTGTCCGTCCGTCCGTTCGCTATTCCGTCCACAAAAGGGCACATATTGTGGCGACAACTCCTCCTAGACCACTTTATGAAATACAATGAAACTGTCAAAGAATGTTCAGTATACATGTATTTTGTTTATATAAAATTTTCTCCGATATTTTGCATTTAATTCTATTTATTTCTATCTAATAAAATATAACTTAAAAAATGGATTTAGAATTCTTGATATTGACCAATGTAAATAGCACAATACCAAAATTACAGTTAATTTATTTCATGTGGATGACTATTTCGACAACGTATGTTTCTTCAGTGCAGATCAAAACGTGACTTTCGGCCGACAAAACTCGACAGATGTATAAAAGCTGATAGAGAATACCAAATTTTAATTTTCGCGCACTGCGGCTGTCACACGTCCTTGTTTTGTCTGTTTATCTCCGTTTGTTCCCGTTTTTTGCCATGCCTTTGGAATTCGAATTTGTGATCATCACTTCCCTTGTTCCTTCAGTATTCTACTGCCTTTGTTTCAAAAAGGATCTTTGCGGGAGGCCATAATTAGCTACGGACATAGGTTTGCGCAAGGGAGATACTCCATATTTAAACAAAGCTTTCACATAAATTTAGTTATTTCAAGTTATCAACAAGAAAAATAAGAAAAAGAAAGGAAACGGGGAATGTGTCAAAGAGACAACGACCCTAAGGGGAGCAATAACAACTCAAAGCCACCATAAGATCTTCAATGAACGGTGAGGAAACCCCACACCCAACGGTAGGTCGGAGTTGGCCCCTAAATAAAAGAGTAATCAAGTTCAGCGAAATAAGCATCTTCCTAAACTCCGATACACAAAGTGAAGTAACTAGAAAACAGACAACACACACAAAGGCTTAATAAAATTCCTGACTTAGGACAGGCGCAAACCTGCTGCGGCGGGGTTAAACTAGTTTTATTGGGCCCAAACCTTCCCCCTATAGCCAATGTGATAAATAAAAAAACGATCGTAACAACAGTAAAATTCAGTTGGCAACAGGACTGAGTCAACTGTGAAAAATGAAGCTGAAAGAACTAAATATACGGACATAAACATGAAATCACAAGAGACTACTAGCAGTTAACTGACATGCCAGCTCCAGACCCATTACCAACTGACAAATTAAGTTATGTACCCTCAGTATACAGCTTCCATCAAGATCCCTTCCTGTGAGGAGTTTAGCATAATGATTTCATGTATATACCGGAATAAGAATTTGTTTTGGGCAAGCACTGGAGTACTAACCGCTAGATTTGTGATTACCCTCAGAGACTAATATACCATTAGCAATGATCTCAACCCTTTTGCAATAAATAGAAAAATACTGCAGCTACTGTAAATGTTAATTTTTTTTTTTGCAGACGGCCACAACAACAATTTATACCTCCTTTGAGAAAAAAAATCGACTCCATATGGCTCTATTTCTCCATTTCTAAATTGATCATTCTAGATAAGGAGACTCGAATATTTCTCATTGTATCAATCAATTTTGTCGTGATGTCTAGATTCGTGTTGCTGTAAGTTGCCGTGATGTTGGATTTATGATTTTAGAATTTCCCCTTTCCTTTCCTTGCTTCGGTATTCGTTTGCCGATGTATTCGTGTTGCTGCGAATTGCCGTTGTTTTGGAGTTATGATTTCAGAATTTCCCCTTTCCTCGTTCTTGCTTCGGTATTCGTTTGTCGATGTATTTAAAGATATGTTAAAGATAATAAATGTAATAAAATATTCTTATTGCATTGTGCGCATTATTTTTATTTTGTAAGGCCTTACTACTATGTAATTTGGATGATCTGTTTATGTTATATAATTGGCTAACAATAAATAAAGATCACACTGCAAGATCCCAATTCTTACCATATTTTATCCACTAGAGATATTAATTTCTTTTTTATTTTAAATGCGAGGGTTGCCAAGCATTTAAAAAAATAATTCTAACTATCGAGAGTGGATAAAATATGGTAATAATCGGAATAAAGTGGTGTACTCTTTTTCTCTAATGACAAATTATAAGCACCGAGAATTGCATTCCGAATAGACTTTGCGGGAAATAGCACGGGTCTTTATTTAACATACATTGAATATGAAAATTGATCTAAAGGGTCAAAACCGGTTTAAACTTGACATATCATTAGAAAAAGTAGGTTTTTCGTTATTATTGTAAATGGGGGTAATAACAAAATTACCGAACAGAGTTGTCAAGAGCCAAAGTCCATGATACAAAAAAATCAGGTGGTAACCAACGGAAAATTGTCAACCCGAATTGTCACGACTTGGTACAGGCATTGCTAAGACATGATGGTTTAAACCGGTTATATGGCGCGCCTCCCCTTTCATTACGATAGTGTCCGAAAGCAACCCAACTGCAATTTCTTTTGAAAGGTCGTAGATGGTTAAAAAATTATCATTGCAGTAATAAGTATCGCACCGAAACTTCAATTTTTTTCCACAAGGGGCTAATATCCATTTACGAACTTTTTTAATGATCGTATGAGACGGAATTTTTCGAAGCCTTGATTAATAAGGTGGTCAGCAGATAACTATGTCTAATGAGAAAGTCTGTACAATCTGTGCTAGCCCTTGCTAAACGAACACTCCGTATGCAGGAGAAGCTTGCATATCACTGTCCATGTAAGGGAAATTGTCCATGTAAGGGAAATTGTAATGTAATTGTCCATTTAAGGGAAATTGATATTGTCCCCTTCGTCATTAATTTTAGTACTGAAATAACCATTTTCGTCAAATTTGAGATGTAAGCACGGAAAAGGTGTAGATCTAATGGTTTTTGTAGTTTCCTTATTCTCTAGTTCTGGCGCATATATAATGGGATCCATTTAGCAAATGATGCGTTATTGGTTGAAAGAACATCATCAATATATTTATAAGTGAGATTGAGGATCTGGTTTCTTTTATTTCATAACCTTTTACGCGTCCCTGAAGACATTCAGTCTCATAAAGATATGAAAACAAGCCTGCAAGTAAGTGAGCACATTTGATGTTGATAAATAGCAATTCCAAATGTGGCAAATGTATTATCAATTTGAAAATTAAGCACACCAGTTTTTTGTTTTTGTTTTTTTTTTTTGTTTGGAGTGTTTTTCCTTTTAAATTGGTTTTTACGTTTACTTTGACACAAACATGTTGCAATGACTTCACTTTTCCAATAGTCAACTTCTCTTTCCTTTGAGGCTACATTCAAAACAACTCATTTGCTACTCAAGCTCATGTGGACGATACAGTGACTTCTTAGATAGAGCTCGGTTGCTAACAAATAGACTACTTAAGCAAATTTATGTTATCAATAATTGGAAGTCTTCACTACAGAAGTTTATCGGTAGACATACCAATCTTGTGAATCACTATGGATTAACTGTTTCCCAGATGACAACTGATCTTTCCCTTTATAACTAAAGTTTGTTATTCCTATAACGGATTTGACTTTACTTCCGGAAGTGATATGTTCAACACTGCGGATGTTTTATAGGAAGCAGGAGATGTTATCTGATGTCACCCGTGCTTTTTATTTGGTCCGTGTTGTTCATCTGTGTATGTTTGAAAAAGAAAGGAAATGGGGTAAATGTCTTCATTTTTCTTGTCTGTCCCGTACTCATGTGGTGCCCTTGTTTCTTGGTGTTTCCGATGTTGCTGTTGTCCCTGGATTTTTCGTGTTTTTACTGACGGTTCGGTTCTCACTCACTTTATAACAAAATATAACACATGTTTTCATTTGTTATCTGACTGTTAAAGGTTAAAACAGAGAAAGTGATAATTAACTCAATGGTTTTGTTAAGTCGTCATAAATATTGCCTTATCGGGATGCAGATGCGCATAATTCTTTTCCTGGAGCTACATTTGTTTCTGATTCGGTTAACAGGGTCGAGGTAAAATCCCATTATAGAGGAATTAGAACCGCTTTTTTGTGATGATTTTGTGTCAATTTTGAATGATTTCTGTTATTCTACCTTTCTATGCGGCTTTCCGTCAGGAAAACTTCAAATTGCTGTCGAAATGAAATTATCCCGAATACTAATACGTCTTTACAATATTTTTTGCGTCTAAATTGTTCATGACGAAATCTTTCCTAATGTGAAATTATACATGTATTTATGAGGACAATGATGTATGTGAGCATCCTGCAAAACGGAAATGAAAACAAAACAAGATGCCTAATACCGTGTTATTTACAATATGCGCGATTTTTCTCTTCTATTCCCTTAAGTCCTGGCTCTAACAGATAGAATTTTGTCTACAGCAGACGATACAGAGATATTAGCCAGATATATTTGTAATTTTCGCTACGTTTCGGTCGTTTTTTCTATAAAGTGAAAATGCATACTTCCGGCCAAATCTGAGCATGCACGGTTAAAAATAGCTCCTAAAAACCCAGAAGGGGAAATTTCTTTTCATCCCTATTTTTGGAAATAGAAAGTCGGTGACATGAAATATGTTTTTCTTCAGTTGCTTGTAAAAGAATTATATGGTATTTATACACCAATAAGCTAAGAAATTCCATTTGAAATGAGACAGTTTTTGACTATTTTTAGGTAAGTCAATGAGTTGAGTATGTGATATAGTTATCTAATTGAAAATTAAGTATAACATAAAAATTACAATTTTAACAGTCCTAGATACTGTTTAAAGGAATTTGATAATTTTATAAAATTTCAAACATTTGTGAGTAAGAATTTTATTGATATTCTAAATGAAACATTTTTTTTTCAAAGATTTATCATTATTTGAACATAAAATGTTAGTTTGACAGTGTTATATTACTTACAATGGCGAGTAAGTAATTATTAAGTAATCATTCACTTTGGACATACCTGAACATACAAATGTTAAAAAAAAATAGATTTTCCAAAATTCCAAGGTAATAGGTCATGTCAATTTTCTTAGAAAAATAATTTTCACCGCATCAATTAGACTGTACTGTGTTTTGTGAAATGAAGGAATTACAAGAGAATGTCTGTGAAGAAAGGATTAATAATAAGGTATCCAACAATTATAAACTTTTAATTCTAGTTCAGCAATAACAAGATATAAATATACAAACAATCTTTGTACCACGGTAATAGGTTGTTCCAGGCTACTTATGTGGAAGGATCAATGATGTAAATAGGACGCACGTTTATGAAACAAACCTTGTAATGTAACATATCATGACAGCATCACCTGTGCAACGTTTGTTTCATACTATCGAACCACACATCTTTTGTAATCCGAAAATGTGTCCTGTGAAACAGTGTCCAGGTGTTTTAGGGGGGGGGNGGGGGGGGGTACGATCATTTGATTTTCAAGAGGGTTTGTAAATAAATAATTTGATCTTGGTGTCTGTGAAAATAATTGTTCTAACCCTCCTTGTCAGAAATTAATTCCGTCCACTGTATTAAAGACTCTGAGATTAAAGAAATTATACGTTTGCCAGAGTTAACAGATTTTCACGACATCACAATTCTGTAGTTTCAAAATAATGCTAGAAAATCGTTAACCCTTGCATGGTATGTGGCTGTTTCTTTTGCATATATGAGGGGGTATTTGTTGATCTATATAAAAAAACTCGTTTTTAAATCTTCCTGGCCTCGTTATCCGCAATACTTTCGATTTTAAGCCATAATGTATTAGAAATATCGAAAATTGTTAAAAATTGAGTTTCACGCGTATGAACTTACGTTGTTTCACTTGTTCGCCAGATAACCAGACCAGGCGGTTATCAAGAACGTCATTTGATGGAAAATCTTTATGGACTCTATGAACATAGATAAACAGGCGCTATGAACATATCAAAATAATTCACTTCAAAACGGAATGTATATGCACAGATTGTCATAAAAGTTATTCCCATATCTCTCTCTCTCTCTCTCTCTCTTCAATAAAACAGGGAAACCCGAATGTAAGAACTCTGTACTTTGATTTTAAATTTTAAGAGATACTGGAGCCTTACAGTCTCTTTTGATGACGGAGGCCCTGTCGTTTGATAGTACCTGTGAGACTGGTACAGGTGTTTTTATTAATTGGATAGATTCTGGGTGTTATGCTGCTATTACTCCTCATAATGTTTAGTTGTCTTCAGACTTTGTTTTGGGGCCTTTAACCCGAGATTTTTAGTAATCATTGCCCATTGAAGGTGTGCAACTAGTTCTTGGAGTTAATTTATCTTGTAATGAAGTTAAAAGAAATCCTATTGCGACAAACAATACTTCCTTTGATCAAGTTACTGATTCAACTGAATAATAAATTTCCAAGTTGTATCCTGCCTGTGCATTAACTCGTGCTATGAAAAAATGTCTTGCAGCCTAGAAAGTTGATGAAAATAGCACATGTGGTTTTGATTTTCGGTTACATTTATGAGCCGACTGTGATGACAAAACAAGCAAGCCTTTAGCGGTTTCCAATAATTCGTTTGCTGAAAGTGGGAGTATTTCGATATTAACATTTAGCAATGAACAACATCAAGACTATGATTTTTTTTTCAAAAGTTTCATATGCAGAAACAAAATTAACATTTATTTGGTATTTTGTTATTTATTACCACTGGGCCGATGCCGGCCAATGGAACTGCTGTTGGATTGTAAGTCCTCGAGGGTATTCTCCGACCCAGTAGCCAGTACTTCGGTGCTGGCCCGAAAACAGATTATATTTGGAAACATGCAATATCTAAATTTTAGAAAATTTTATTTAAAACTAAGGAGTATCTCCCTCTTGCATAGCCCTGTCCTTAGCTGATTTTGGCTTTCCTATTTAGATTTTATTGGTTATTTGTTCTCTATCAGTTGTACACGTATTTGGGTTTATAGACTTCCAATTGTTTTGATTTTAACTGCAGTGATGAGACATAATTTGTCGAAATGCGCATATGCAGAAACAAAATTCACAGTAACTTCGGTATTTGTTTTTGTTTTTTTTTTTTCAAAAGGGCTGTCGATGAAAGTGAATCTTTGCAAGAATCATGTCCATATTTTTACGAAAAATGATGGCATTCTCATGCATAAATGTAGATCTTGAAATGTATCTAAGATGCTGAGACGTATTAAGCAGGACCATTGATACACCTTTGTCTGGAGAATTTCGTATAAAAAAGACTTACAACAAAATTTAAAATTATTTTACTTTCGCAATTTTGGAAAAGATGTGTAAAATTACTGCAGATTTTGCCGTACATGTCAGTTGTAGAAAAAAGTAAACCAGGTTATCTAAAAAGTACCTTTTCAACCAATATTTGCTTTTTGGGAGCCTTTAAGTGGAATATTGATAGATTAATAAGGTCCTTTACAAGTACAAAATGGTAACTAATATGTGTGTATTCACATGGTTTTCTGAATCTATTCCTATAAGAAATATAAAGAAAAAGGTAAGGGTTTTAACTAAATTCATTACTTAGCTTGACCTACCAACTTCAAGGTCAAAAATTTATGTCAGATATTTTCTAGCAGGTAATGTATGAATAAGCATTAAACAATATAGGCAATCTGTCTATCACCCTGTAAGCCAAAGCGCCAATGAGCGATGTCATCAAACATAAAACAAGATATTAAAGATTAAGAAACAATTGATGTGTTTTCTTTTTTTGGGGGGGGGGAGGGGAATGGCTTGATATTATTGAAAATTTTGTCAAGACTTCTCATGAACTTAAGTATTTTGTTATTCAATTAATTAGCCTTCGGTTCGATTATTGAGAACAAAATGTAAAGTTCACTTGCTCTTACAGATGTGATGAACCCAAAAGGTAAGTTTTACCCACATTAGCAACATCTAATTTTGACTGCCAAGTTAAATTAGCTGTTGGTTGCAGTGATGTTGCTGCTGGTAGTGTGTTTTACATGAAAGTACAGATGGAATAAACCATTCAATGTGATATTTTTCCAGTAAATGTAATAAATACCACAGAAATTACTCTATTATGAAAAAAAAAAAAAAATCAGCCTATCATTTCTGATCATTTCTGACCATAACCCTTTGAAGTGTACTCATTAAAAAAAGATAAAGACTAAAGACAATTGCGGTAGAGTTTGACTTAAGTAAAGTTTTTATCTAGACATAAGGCATATTAAAGGGAACGTTATTACATATGCAGTTTTAAAAGACTTTAATCTTAAAATTTAGCTATATACACAAATATAGAATACCCTTCCTGTGCCTTCACTACAACAGTTACTAGCTAAGGCTTATCATTTATGTGACTACGTTTACCCATTGCAAGCTTAATATGGTATTGTGTTGTTGTCATACCTGAATTGTCTGATCACAGCACAAAGCAATTTCAAATTAATAGATTATCATTATATTTTAAATGATTCTTCTTTACACAATTGCACAGCATTGAAGTAAGTAATTTGAAATCTTCCAGTCTGAAAATTAGCAATATTGGAGGACTGGCCAAAAGGGACCGAAATGTCACTTTTGTAATCTCTCCCTAGTATTTTTTTTTCATTGAATTTATTTTTTGATTTTGATTTTTTTCTTTTTTCTCTTGCCTTCAGCTGTGAATAATGCGCAGTATTCATTTGACATAATTAGAAACTTTTAATGAGAAGTAGTTCATGATTTTCCCCACGAGCCTTAAGAATTATGTCAAATCTGTATTTCTATTGGTTTCTATGACGGCAATGATCCGCTATACTACAGCGAAAACTTTATTTTCCCTCTTTTTTTTCTCAAAACTTGTCAAGACAATCCTCTTGTAAATGTGCTCTTCTCTTTTCATGTTTTTCCTTATGAAAATAATGAAACAAGATTTTTTCCCGAAAATCTAGGAATTGGGATGACATTCGTCTTGTTCAAAGAAAACTTTCAATTGTTTTGATTGTTTGCTGGCTAAAGCAGGTATATGCAATTGACAATGTAGAAAATACTAAAATAGCCCTACAACAATGTGCATAGAAACAACAAAAAGATATAAATCATTCCCTTGCTCATACAAATAAATTGTATTGAAAAATAATTCCGGTTTTAGCAAAAAGTCAACTGCAATGGAACAGCGGGTGTCAAAAAATTCCTAACACGAGATGGTAATAGAAAGAGTGTATCAAGGAACGATAGGGAAAATAATAACAGGCTTTCAACAACCTGTATTTATCGCCTCACTTTTCGAAAATCCAATAGAGTATACAGAATAGGAAGTCCTGTGTTAAAATAGTTGTATACAGGTTACAAGCTTTGGTACGGTATGATCATGACGAACACCTAACAACTTCCACCCCCGGCAAGAAATGAGAAAAAAAACCTAAATCCCGCAATCTTTACATGCACAAAAGAATACCCAGCACTATAATTATCAAAAAAGGTTATAACTGTTTAGTATTGCAAAATGAAAACGGAAACAAATTAAAGATTTTGCTTATCCTTTCAACTTTTTATGAGGATTTTGTACCATGTGCATCTATCCCACTACTCCATTTCTCTTAATTTTTTAATTAAATAAATTCCGTGAAGGGTCCAACGTGAAACTCTTTTAGGGGCTGGCAGATACCGACCATGAAATGCAAATATATATTATTCTTACACAATACCCCCAGCTGTTCAAACTGCCCCCCCCCCNCATTTTAAGTAGAGGCATCTTGCTCTGCACTTGATCACGCATTGTATTGAAAATCCAAATTTGTTGTTCCTTCATAAAATCCGACATATGTGTGACTAGAACTCACAACCCGTCGTTTTGCTACTCTAGGGAAGCTTTTCCAACTACCCTACTAACTACGCCATGTCTGCTGTCTATACTTTTAGATTAATAAACATATTTATCTTTACAACTCACATTTTGGGAGAAACCTTGTATACCTCAACAGAAGTTATCTGTGATGTCATTTAACCAAACGGTTTGTTTTCTCTAACCAAACGGTCATACCGATTGCGCTATTAAGACTACACAGAATTCTTTAAAATAACTAATACTTATCTAACCTGTCAGTAGTTGATTAAAAAATTCGCAAAAAATTATTTTTGTACCCTAGACGAGATTCGAAACCACCGTCGTCACCATTACATGCCCACTAAATTGCAAGGCGAACTCGCTAACCATTAAATCACCAAATCATGGCAATATCTCTGTTTATTTACGCACTTATAGTTAATAAAAACTAATCAAAGAATTTTAAAAGTCATATCAGATATGAATAAAATGGTTTTTATTATGATACAAGTAAGATCCCGCACATTTCAAACGAAAAAAGTGGCCGGTATTGAATCTTGAAAACGTCATTTGTTCTCATTCGTGCCTACGGCCTCTGGCCTTCACTTGTGCACTCGCGTGGAAAAAGAAGCCTCCAAGATTCAATACCGGCCACTTCTTTTGTTTGTACAGTATATTATACAGAAAAAACTCTGAAGAGGATCACCCAAAATTATAATGACCAACTTAGCTGAAATTAATCATGTGGTTAAAGGTGTGTTCCGGTAGGCTCCTATGCAATACCGGTATATTTTCGCTGTCGCAGAAACGGTGGTTGAGGTACTAATATAAAAATCACCAACTTCGAATGATTCACCTAAAAACTGCTTTGATAAATTTCTTTTAATTGGCCAATTAGTTTCAGAGGGGAAGGAAAAGTTTACAATTGGCAATGGACTTGCAAACAGCTGTTACGGCTTATGAGAATACTAGTGTTTTAAAAGCATCTCCTCCCGTGCAAAGTATTAAAGAAATATTTAGCAGTAATAATGGTTCAATGTAGTGGAAAATCCGTTACTTAATGGTCTTTCATGGTTTTGATCTGATCTTCGATGAAGATACATAAGTTGTCCCTGGATTTTTCGTGTTTTTACTGACGGTTCGGTTCTCACTCACTTTATTACAAACTACAACACATGTTTTCATTTGTTATCTGACTGTTAAAGGTTAAAACAGGGAAAGTGATAATCAACTCAATGGTTTTGTTAAGTCGGCATTAGTATTGCCTTATCTGAATGCGGATGTGCATAATTCTTTTCCTGGAGCTACCTTTGTTTCTGATTCGGTTAACAGGGTCGAGGTAAAATCCCATTATAGAGGTATTAGAACCGCTTATTTGTGATGATTTTGTGTCAATTTTGAATGATGTCTGTTATTCTACCTTTTTATGAGGCTTTCCGTCAGGAAAACTTCAAATTGCTGTCGAAATGAAATTATCCCGAATACGAATACGTCTTTACAATGTTTTTTTGCGTCTAAATTGTTCATTTACATGACGACATCTTTCCTAATGTGAAATTATACATGTATTGATGAGGACAATGTGAGCATCCTGCAGAACGGAAATGAAAACAAAACAGGATGCCAAATACCATGTTATTTACAATATGCGCGATTTTTCTCTTCTATTCCCTTTAGTCCTGTTTTTACTGGCTCTTATAGACAGAATGTTGTCTACAGCAGACGATACAGAGATATTAGCCAGATATGTTTGTAATTTTCGCTACGTTTCCGTCGTTTTTTCTATAAAGTGAAAATGCATACTTCCGGTCAAATCTGCACATGCACGGTTAAAAATAGCTCCTAAAAACCCAGAAGGGGAATTTCTTTTTCATCCCCATTTTGGAAATAGAAAGTCGGTGACATGAAATATGTTTTTCTTCAGTTGCTTGTAAAAGAATTATATGGTATTTATACATTAATAAGCTAAGAAATTCCATTTGAAATGAGACAGTTTTTGACTATTTTTAGGTAAGTCAATGAGTTGAGTATGTGATATAGTTATCTAATTGAAAATTAAGTATAACATAAAAAATACAATTTTAAAAGTCCTAGATACTGTTTAAAGGAATTTGATAATTTTATAAAATTTCAAACATTTGTGAGTAAGAATTTTATTGATATTCTAAATGTAACATTTTTTTCAAAGATTTATCATTATTAGAATATAAAATGTTAATTTGACAGTGTTATATTACTTTGGACATACTTGAACATACAAATGTTATGTATATTCAATTTATGCAAAGATATAAAAATAGATTTTCCAAAATTCCACGGTAATAGGTCAAGGTCAATTTTCTTAGAAAAAAAAAATTGACCGTATCAATTAGACTGTACTGTGTTTTGTGAAATGAAGGAATTACAAGAGAATGACTGTGAAGAAAGCATTAATAATAAGGTATCCAACAATTATAAACTTTTAATTCTAGTTCAGCAATAACAAGATATAAATATACAAACAATCTTTGTACCACGGTAATAGGTTGTTCCAGGCTACTTATGTGGAAGGATCAATGATGTAAATAGGACGCACGTTTATGAAACAAACCTTGTAATGTAACATATCATGACAGCATCACCTGTGCAACGTTTATTTCATACTATCGAACCACACATCTTATGTAATCCAAAAATGTGTCTTTTGAAACAGTGTCCAGGTGTTTTAGGGGGGGGGTACGATCATTTGATTTTCAAGAGGGTTTGTAAATAAATAATTTGATCTTGGTGTCAGTGAAAATGAATATTCTAACCCTCCTTGTCAGAAACTAATTCCGTCCACTGTATTAAAGACTGTGAGATTAGAGAAACTTTAGGTTTGCCAGAGCTGACAGATTTTCACGACTTAACAATTCTGTAGTTTCAAAATAATGCTAGAAAATCGTTAACCCCTGCATGGTAAGTGGCTGTTTCTTTTACATATATGAAGGGGTATTTGTTGATCTATATAAAAAAAAACTCGTTTTTAAATCTTCCTGGTCCCGTTATCCGTAATACTTTCGATTTTAAGCCATAATGTATTAGAAATATCGAAAATTGTTTAAAATTGAGTTTCACTCTTATGAACTTGCGTTGTTTCACTTGTTATATTTAAGCATATGTGAGTTGAGAAATCGCCAGATAACCAGACCAGGTGGTTATCAAGAACGTCCTTTGAATATTGTGTGGATTGTGGTGGAAAATCTTTATGGACTCTATGAACATAGATAAACAGGCGCGATGAACATATCAAAATAATTCACTTCAAAACGGAATGTATATGCACAGATTGTCATCAAAGTTATTCCCATATCTCTCTCTCTCTCTCTTTTCAGTAAAACAGGGAAACCCGAATGTAAGAACTCTGGACTTTGATTTCCAAGTTTAAGAGATACTGGAGCCTTACAGTCTCTTTTGATGACGGAGGCCCTGTCGTTTAGTAGAGATGTTTTACATTTTAACGAAAGAGAACCTAAACGTATGGGGAGTAGTTATTGCACAAAAATTCAAAAAAGCGACAGTAAATTTAGAATTGCAAACACTTTCAATTATAATATTGTGATTCCTTAACTAAATAATTTTATAGGCCAAGTAGTTGAAAAATCTTCATTCTGAGCCGTATTTCCTTCGTAAATCGCTACGTCTCGTTTCGTCGCTTTCGTGCGTACTTATGACTTATGAAGGAGACGAACGAGAGACATTCGAGTTGTCCTTCTTAAATTTGAAAATAGATCAGTCATGCATTTCTCATTATGTCATTTGTAAAATAAATGTGAAGAAGTAACAGTCCGAAGCCACAGTAATACAATTTAATTGGTGTTACACGCAGTACTTGAACCATACTTGTATGACCAGTAAACATTCATAATATCTATATATCTTGTGTATTTTACACGAGGGAAAAAGGGGGGGGGGGGTCTTCATAAATAAGACATATGAATTTCTCCCATTTCATTGTATCAAATTTATCAAATATTTTCAAATACATATATATGAACAATTCTTATTTTGTCCGTTTGATGAACAAATACACTCAGATTACTTTGAGACTTCATCTTGAACCATAGACTGTTTATCTATATTGAAGTTTAGAATTGCGTTTACAATGTTTGTCATATCCATTTCAAATTTGGTGGTGAAAGTTAGATATAAAAAGAATATGCTATTATGTGGATCTCATTGTATGGTATGTATATTTTATTGTTTAGGCCTACTCGCTGATCTTTCTTATATATTTTATTATATATATTTTTATGGGGTTTCTCCTCTGTGGTAAAGCATGACATATGATTTACTCGTTCTAGAACATATTTCGTATCTTGAATGGCGAATGATTTCAAGCTTTTCGCCTTCCATTCTAACATTCATTTCTCATTCAGTTACATTATTTTTTATGTAATACACGTGGCTTTGCAAACATTGGGTTTATCTTGATAACAGTTTTTTGTTATGTCTGTTAATTATGTCATTCTACTTTCGGTGACACATTCTATGAAAAAAGGGAAGTGATGATTACAAAAATAGAAGTCCAAAGACATGGCAAAAACGTCAACAGAGAAAAACAAAGTCAAAACAAGGACGCGAGACAGCCACAATGCACGGAAATAAAAAGACGATATTAAGAACTATGGCACTCATTCAAAATAATCAAACGCAGAGAAAATTGTTACACGAATACTCTCAGAAAAAAAACTTTATTGACAAATATTTACTACACGTAACCCTTCTATTAAAAAAATCACATTATTTGACTACAGTTCTGCCTTGCTAAGTGCATTTGTTTTTTTGTAAAGATTGTTCAATCAATTTTACTGGTAAATCCACCTACTTGAAAAAAGTAAAATCCACCCAGTTGAAATTTATTTTCTGCCAAATTGAAAAACTTTTCCCGCCCAGTTGAAATACAAATCGGCCCAATTGCAAAACTACCAAAAAAGCATGGATTTAAAATCTGACACGTGTATGAGTTATGTGGAACTTCGAATTCATGTCATCGGAAGTGCGGATTTTTATTCGATTGCTGAGACATGCAATGTTGTCAAAGGTCCCTGCGAAAATTACTCGAGCATGTTAGCATGCTATTTCTAATTTTGAAGTTTTTTTTCCAATATTGCATTGTATCTTTTTTCAAAATTGTCTCATTTTATCAACTGAAGGAAATGTCATTAATCGGGAGTCTCCTTACAGTCCTTACAGAAAAGTCATCGGAAATAAATAGGGATGTGTTGATTAAAATATTCAATTCTACGTTGAAAAGACAATATCAATACTTTTATTTCAAATTAAAGGCTTTGTAAAAAACTGATATTTATGTTAAAAACACACAAAAAACAAAAACAAAACAAACGCTAAAACAAATACGGCAAAAAAATACAAAAAACGCCGTCCTAGATCCACTAAAAAAGATAAGTTGATATGCTAATTTGCGCTTCATATATTTTAGTTTCTGGAAAAAAATAATTCTTCTTGTTTTATTCTTTCCTTTTTCACTATGCACAGGATTTTTCGTTATCGACAGGTCAATGAGATTTCAGTAAATTCAGTAAGTAGCGAACTGGTATGTAATAGTATCGTACCGGGAATTTATTTGTTGATGGAATTTCATAGTGTATAGAGAAGCAAATTCTTATATATAAAAGTAGCCTTGCGGTCAAAAGTGCTATACCATGCGCAGTGAAAATATTCATATGGTCCGTGTTTGAAGCAAGTTTAATCCACACTAGTTTTAAGTTGAGTAAAAATTTAGCGTTTTCGGTACGATTTATTCATTTCTTAATACTTATTGCACAGGATTTCGCTATGTCGATCTGTTTTGTATCCCAATACATTTGAACATATTTCAACTGACCATGTTTGGTGATTTCACCGACTTGGCAAGCTACCAGTGAGAGGGTGCACTCGACCAGTAAAAGACTGTACATGATTCGATTTTTATGTGAATTATATCTTATGTTACATGTGTAACGCGAGGATGATGATTTAATAAGCATGACAAACAAATGTATTTAGTCACCGTCTGAGAAATAATCTATAAATAATACTGGAAATGAATAACATAATATCTTCAGCTAATGGTCCCCTTCGTGTCATTTAGGTTGTGATTCGTCGTGAAAGGTTTCTTTCGTCGGGTTACGTCCAGTTTCGTCAGAATGTGAAATATCTCTGATAGTACCTGTGAGACTGGTACAGGTGTTTTTCTTAATTGGGTAGATTCTGGGTGTTATGCTGCTATTACTCCTCATAATGTTTAGCTGTCTTCAGACTTTTTTTTCTGGACCTTTAACCCGATATTTTAAGTAACCATTGCTCACTGAAGATGTGCAACTAGTTCTTGGAATTAATTTATCTTGTAGTGAAGTTAATGGAAATCCTATTGCGACAAACAATACTTCCTGATTCAACTGAAGAATAAATTTCCAAGTTGTATCCTGCTTGTGCATTAACTCGTGCTATGAAAAAATGTCTTGCAGCCTAGAAAGTTGATGAAAATAGCACATGTGGTTTTGATTTTCGGTTACATTTATGAGCCGACTGTGATGACAAAACAAGCAAGCCTTTAGCGGTTTCCAATAATTCGTTTGCTGAAAGTGGGAGTATTTCGATATTAACATTTAGCAATGAACAACATCAAGACCATGATTTTTTTCAAAAGTTTCATATGCAGAAACAAAATAAACATTTACTTCGGTATTTTGTTATTTATTACCACTGGGCCGATGCCGGCCAATGCCACTGCTGTTGGATTGTAAGGGTATTCTCCAACCCAATAGCCAGTACTTCGGTGCTGGCCCGAAAACAGATTATATTTGGAAACATGCAATATCTAAATTTTAGAAAATTTTATTTAAAAGTAAGGAGTATCTCCCTCTTGCATAGCTCTGTCCTTATCTGATTTTAGCTTTTCTATTTAGATTTTATTGGTTATTTGTTCTCTATCAGTTTTACACGTATTTGGGATTATAGACTTCCAATTGTTTTGATTTTAACTGCACTGATGAGACATAATTTGTCGAAATGCGCATATGCAGAAACAAAATTCACAGTAACTTCGGTATTTGGTTTGTTTTTTTTTTATTCTTTTCAAAAGGGCTGTCGATGAAAGTGAATCTTTGCAAGAACCATGTCCATATTTTTGCGAAAAATGGCATTCTCATGCATAAATGTAGATCTTTAAATGTATCTAAGATGCTGAGACGTATTAAGCAGGACCATTGATACACCTTTGTCAGGAGAATTTGGTATAAAAAAGACTTACAACACAATTCAAAATTATTTTACTTTTCGCAATTTTAGAAAAAAATGTCTAAAATTACTGCAGATTTTGCCGTACATGTCAATTGTAGAAAAAAGTAAACCAGGTTATCTAAAAAGTACCTTTTCAACCAATATTTGCTTTTTGGGAGCCTTTATGTGGAATATTGATAGATTGCTAAGGTCCTTTACAAGTACAAAATGGTAACTAGTATGTGTGTATTCACATGGTTTTCTGAATCTATTCCTATCAGAAATATAAAGACAAAAGTAAGGGTTTTAACTAAATTCATTTCTTGGCTTGACCTACCAACTTCAAGGTCTAAACTTTATGTCAGATATTTTCTAGCAGGTAATGTATGAATAAGCATTAAACAATATAGGCAATCTGTCTATCACCCTGTAAGCCAAAGCGCCAATTAGCGATGTGATTAAACATAAAACAAGATATGAAAGAATAAGAAACAATTGATGTGTTTATTTATTTTTTTTTGGGGGGGGGGGTGGAATGGCTTGATATTTTTGAAAGTTTTGTCAAGATTTCTCATGAACTTAGGTATTTTGTTATTCAATTAATTATTCTTCGGTTCGATTATTGAGAACAAAATGTAAAGTTCACTTGCTCTTACAGATGTGATGAACTCAAAAGGTAAGTTTTAGCCACATTAGCAACGTCTAATTTTGACTGCCAAGTTAAATTAGCTGTTGGTTGCAGTGATGTTGCTGCTGGTGGTGTGTTTTACATGAAAGTACAGATGGAATAAACCATTCAATGTGATATTTTTCCAGTAAATGTAATAAATACCACAGAAATTACTCTATCATAAAAAAAACAAACAATTTGTCTTGAATCTGCTCTTACATTAATTTCAAATGTATGTTTCAGCTTCAATGCAGCCTATCATTTCTGATCATTTCTGAACATAACCCTTTGAAGTGTATTCATTAAAGTAAGATAAAGACTAAATACAATTGTGGTGGAGTTTGACTTAAGAAAAGTTTTTATCTAGACATAAGGCATATTAAAGGAAATGATAACGTTATTACAGATGCAGTTTTTATATATTTTTAAAAGACTTTTATCTTAAAATTTAGCTATATACACAAATATAGAATACCCTTCCTGTGTCTTCGCTACAACAACGTCAGTAGAATACGGAAGAAACAAGGGAAGCGAAGACTACAAAAATCGAAAACCGAAGACATGGCAAAAACGGCAACAGAGAAAAACAAAGACAAAACAAGGACGTAAAACAGCTACAAGCACGGAAATGAAAAGACGACATTAAAAACTAAGGCACTCATAGTGTGAACTCCCATGAAAACCGGGAGTGACGTCAGGTGCTCCGGAAGGGTAAGCATGTCCTGCTCCGCTAGCGGCACCCGTCACACTATCAGTGAGTCAATCCGGGGTTGAGTCAAAACCGGTTATGTCAAATCCATGACAACGTGAAACCTAGCTGAAAATGTAATAAGCAACTTTCGGGACAGTGCTTTTGCTCTATTCAAAAACATGTCTATTAAAAAAATCGCTGCATAAACTACATGCGCGTCAGTAACGAATGAACCGTCAAATGTACACTCCGTAGGCTGGAGAGGTGGGTATATTGGTGCTCAGAAAGGGAAAATTCACAAATGGGAAGTTAAAATCATCATGTTTGTCATATAGCTTAGATTTCAAACGTCCATCTTCATCAATGTATATAAACAGATCTAAGTAATCTAACAGATCTAACAGATCTACAAAAGTTACTAGCTAAGGCTTATTAATAATGTGACAACGTTTTAATCATTGTAAGCTTAATATGGTATTGTGTAGTTGTCATACTCGAATTCGTCTGATCACAGCACAAAGCAATTTCAAATTAACAGATTATCATTACATTTTAAGTGATACTTCTTTACACAATTGCACTGCATTCAAATTAGTAATTTGAAATCTTCCAGTCTGAAAATTAGCAATATTGGAGGACTAGCCAAAAGGGACCGAACTGTCACTTTTTTAAATCTCTCCCTATTGTTTTTTTCATTGATGATTTTTATTTTTTATTTTTTGTTTTGCCTTCAGCAGTGAATAATGCACAGTATTCATTTGACATAATTTGAAACTTTTAATGAGAATGAGTTCATGATTTTTCCTATGAGCCTTAAGAATTATGTCAAATCTGTATTTTTATTAGCTTGCATGACGCCAATTATCCGTTATAGTACAGCGAAAACTTTATTTTCCCTCACTTTTGTTTCTCAAAACTTGTCAAGACAATCCACTTGTGAATGTGCTCTTCTCTTTTCATGTTTTTCCTTATGAAAATAGTGGAACAAGATTTTTTCCCTAAAATCTAGGAATTTGGATGACATTTGTCTTGTTCAAAGAAAACATTCAATTGTTTTGATTGTATGCTGGCTAAAGCAGAGATATGCAATTGAAAAAGTAGAAAATACTAAAATAGCCCTACAACAATGTGCATAGAAACAACAAAAAGATATAAATCATTCCCTTGCTCATACAAAAAAATTGAAATGAAAAATAAAGTAAGTGAGAACCGAACCGTCAATCCAAAAGCGAACAATCCAAAGACAATGGCAACACCAGAAACAAAAAAGGGGGAACAGAGACACAACATGGGTACGGCACAGAAAAGAAAAATGAAGGCACACACACACAAAGATGAACAACACGGACCGAATAAAAAACCATGGGTGAGATCAGGTGCACTGGTAGAGTTAGCATCACCCGCTTCTTATAAGACACCCGCCGTGTTGAACATGTCAAATCCGGTAGTAAAGTCAAATCCGGTAGAGGAAACAACAATTAAGCTTTAAAGGGAAAGATCTGTTGTCATCTGGGAAACAGATATCCCATAGCAGTCCACAAGATGGTGATGTCGACCGTACAACTTCTGGAGGGATGACTTTAAGTTTTGGGTAACATACCCTTGTTCAAGTAGCCTATTTGTGAGCAACCGGGCTCTATCAAGGAAGTCACTGTATCGAACACAGGCTCTTGAATAGCGAATGAGCTTGGAGATGTACACTCCAAATGCCGGCTTTAGCAAAAATTTTTAATTCCGGTTTTAGCAAAAAGTCAATTGCATTGGAACAGCGGGTGTCAAAAAAGTCCTAACACTAGATGGTAATAGAAAGAGTGTATCAAGGAACGATATTGAAAATAATAACAGGCTTTCCACAACCTGTATTCCTCGCCTAACTTTTCGAAAATTCAATAGAATATACAGAATAGGAGATGTAAACTCCATATGCCGGCTTTTGCAAAAAATTTTAATTCCGGTTTTAGCAAAAAGTCAATTGCATTAGAACAGCGGGTGTCAAAAAATTCCCAACACTAGATGGTAATAGAAAGAGTGAATCAAGGAACGATATTGAAAATATTAACAGGCTATCAACAACCTGTATTCCTCGCCTAACTTTTCGAAAATCCAATAGAATATACAGAATAGCGAATGAGCTGGCAGATGTAAACTCCATATGCCGGCTTTAGCAAAAATTTAGCAAAAAGTCAATTGCATTGGAACAGCGGCTGTCAAAACAATCCTGACACTAAATGGTAATAGAAAGAGTGTATCAAGGAACGATATTGAAAATAATAACAGGCTTTCAACAACCTGTATTCCTCGCCTAACTTTTCGAAAATCCAATAAAATATACAGAATAGCGAATGAGCTGGCAGATGTAAACTCCATATGCCGGCTTTAGCAAAAATTTTCACTTCCGGTTTTAGTAAAAAGTCAATTGCATTGGAACAGCGGGTGTCAAAAAATTCCTAACACTAGATGGTAATAGAAAGAGTGTATCAAGGAACGATATTGAAAATAATAACAGGCTTTCAACAACCTGTATTCCTCGCCTAACTTTTCGAAAATCCAATAGAATATACAGAATAGCGAATGAGCTGGGAGATGTAAACTCCATATGCCGGCTTTAGCAAAAATTTTAAATTCCGGTTTTAGCAAAAAGTCAATTGCATTGGAACAGCGGGTGTCAAAAAATTCCTACAACTCCATATGCCGGCTTTAGCAAAAATTTTTAATTCCGGTTTTATCAAAAAGTCAATTGCCTTGGAACAGCGGGTGTCAAAAAATTCCTACAACACTAGATGGTAATACATGTTTGTAGAAAGAGTGTATCAAGGAACGATATTGAAAATAATAACAGGCTTGCAACAACCTGTATTCCTCGCCTAACTTTTCGAAAATCCAATAGAATATACAGAATAGAGAATGAGTTGGGGGATGTAAACTCCATATGCCGGCTTTAGCAGAAATTTTTAATTCCGGTTTTAGCAAAAAGTCAATTGCATTGGAACAGCGGGTGTCAAAAAATTCCTAACACTAGATGGTAATAGAAAGAGTGTATCAACGAACGATATTGAAAATAATAACAGGCTTTCAACAACCTGTATTCCTCGCCTAACTTTTCGAAAATCCAATAGAATATACAGAATAGAGAATGAGCTGGGGATGTGAACTCCATATGCCGGCTTTAGCAAAAAATTTTAATTCCGGTTTTAGCAAAAAGTCAATTGCATTGGAACAGCGGGTGTCAAAAAATTCCTAACACTAGATGGTAATAGAAAGAGTGTATCAAGGAACGATATTGAAAATAATAATAGGCTTTCAACAATCTGTATTCCTCGCCTAACTTTTCGAAAATCCAATAGAATATACAGAATAGCGAATGAGCTGGGAGATGTAAACTCCATATGCCGGCTTTAGCAAAATATCCGGTTTTAGCAAAAAGTCAATTGCATTGGAACAGCGGGTGTCAAAAAATTCCTAACACTGGATGGTAATAGAAAGAGTGTATCAAGGAACGATATTGAAAATAATAACAGGCTATCAACAACCGGTATTCCTCGTCTAACTTTTCGAAAATCCAATAGAATATACAGAATAGGAAGTCCTTTGTTAAAATAGTTGTATACAGGTTACAAGCTTTGGTACGGTATGATCATGACGAACACCCAACAACTCCCACCCCGGCTAGAAATGAGAAAAAAACCTAAATTCCACAATGTTTACATGTACAAAAGAATACACAGTACTATAATTATCAAAATAGGTTATAACTGTTTAGTATTGCAAAATGAAAACGGAAACAAATTTAAGACGTTGCTTATCCTTTCAACTTTTTATGAGGATTTTGTACCATGTGCATCTACTCCATTTCCCGTAATTTTTTAATCAAATAAATTCCGTGAAGGGTCCAACGTGAAACTCTTTTAGGGGCTGATAGATATCGACCATGAAATACAAATATATTATATTGTACCACAATAC
>MJUU01055730.1:55005-66133 GCA_002080025.1 Modiolus philippinarum | reverse complement strand
GGTCTTCCAAACGTTTAGATTTTATCTGCACTGAAGAGACATAAGTTGACGAAATGCGCATATGCAGAAAGCAAATTCACAGTAACATCGGTATTTAGTTATTTTTATCCATTTAAAAGCATTATAATTTTTTGCCCATTGACCCCCTTATTTTTTTCCATAATTTCATTCTATACATCATTGTAAGCATTCTGTAAAAAATTCATTGAATCCTATTTATTCTGTCACATTTATTCATAGACAAACCTTGCTAATGTTAATCCTATGAAAAATCAGAGGAGTTCAGTTTACCGCCAAATTTTCAATCACTTAAATCTCAAAAACTAGATCATGAACCTATAAATTTTTTTCACTTAAATTGCTTCTTTTTTTATTTTTCTAATTAAAAATCATGGTTATTTGAAATCCTATTTATTTTCAAACAGAGTAGCAAACCCCCTTAAGTGAAAAAGTTTGATTTTAAGTGAAATTAAAAGTTAACTCCTTTATCGAGTTACGGAAAGCACAGACAGATCTTGCTTCGTACGAAATGGTGTTGTACAGTGATACTGATATATACATACATGTTTATATATAACGTCAAATAAGTGTGTTGTGTTTGTGGTTTTTGTAAAGGAGCAAACAACACACAAAACGTACTTAAAAAATCGGAAAACGGATGACAGTAATTGCCAGTTAAATCAATGTTTGTTGACCCATCCCGCATCCATGACCAGAAAAGACATAGATTTAGCGTTGTTCGAAATTAGCAGAGAATTCCGCTCAAACCGGTGCTAGGGGCCGTCTTGAAATTACTATAAGGTCATTGTTGAAGGTGACTTCAAGATGGTGAACAACAATAAAAGCGCTGTTCCTCTGCTTGTATTTACCATGTATTTGTAGAGACTTTAATTCATGTGCACTTACTCCATATCTAGGACGTTTTTTTTTTTTTTTTAAATCGCATCCTATCATACATGTAATAACCCCGTTGGCTGATTTATTTCAAGGCCGTTTTTACGACTTTCGTACTTATAATATAAGAACCCGAAAAAGAAAATAAAATCGTTGTTTGAAATTTTGGGTTTTTTTTTTATCTTTCTTCCCCTACCCTACAAATATTTGGCCTATTATTCAATAAAAATTCCTATTATTCCTAGATTTTTCTGGGATTTTATCTTATATTGTTTTCCTTTCCCTTATCTTTCAACATTTTGGAAAAATTTCGTAAAAATAAAAATTAAAAAACAGTGGACCTATGTAACCTGAAAATAATAAGATCGCAACTTTTTTCAAGTTTGATTTTTAGGTGAAATTAAAACAGACAAAACTGATTAGCTTTCAGATATGATGAAAGGAATTTTAATATATTTGAATATAAACCAAATGAATATACTTCATATATTTTTGAGAATAATGATGATGACTGCAGATATAATGATTATAAAAACGACTCGCCTTGTAAAACTATAGTCAAAAGGCCATTGTATTATTTTGGGTAGTATTAAAGTTCTTAGGTAATTTATAGTCCATTAATTGACTTTGCCTATGCATAAAACAAAATAATGTTTTCTGTGTTGGTAAAGAAAACATGGAAAACTCTTCATAATAACACCAAAATGATATAAACAAATTAGGAATAACAAAGTCATCTGACAACAAAGTGTTAAATGAACAATGTACGTAGATGGTTTAAGAGATACTGAAAAAACATCAATGTAGTGGTTACCACGAATTAAGCCCTCGAAATAATGCCAAAGTTTAAACAAGTTGCTGATAAATTCTTTACAAATAATTTCAACCCCATAAGCTTATAAAACATACTATTTTGCATGCTCAAAATAAAATGGATCTAAAAGGTGTTGCATTAGTGTTGCTCATTCACCTAATAAACCCATGTTTTTACTTTGCAAACAAAAAAAAAATATTGCAACATGGGATTGCTTCTTTTAAGGAATATTATTGCATTCTGGATGAATCCATTATCATATCTTGTTTTAATTTATCTTAAAATAAAAGCTTCTTTAAATGCGCTCATCCCTAAAAAATGTTCGATCAATCAGTTTTATTCTACTGTCAAATACAATGACAGTGACCAAAAATGTCATGCCGATACCAGTTGGACAGGTGGTAATTTTTTAATGCAAAATGAATGACGGCATTTAGTTGTTACATGTATGCTATGGCCTCGTGTTAGACCAGTATACATGTACTAATAATAAATTTTCTGGAAGAATCAATAAAAGGAAGACGTTTACCAAAATTGGAAAAAAAACTCTTAATGTTTCAGTTTTAAAATTTTGGCATTTTACTATTCATAATATTATTATTTTTATTATTATTTATTTATTATTATTATACCTTTTTTAATTTCCATATGTAATTCTACTTTATCATAATGCCAAATTTTCCTACAATCGACTTGATGAGCACCATGTGTTTGTCTATATGTTGTATCTGTCCACTAATAACTAAATACCGAAGTTACTGTGAATTTGTTTTCTGCAACTTTTGTCACTTTAGTGCAGTTAAAATCTAAACGTTTGGAAAACCATAAACTCAAAGATGTTCAAAAACTGATAGAGAACAAATAACCAATATTATCTAAATGTAAAGCCAAAATTAGCTAAGGACAGGGCTTCGCAGGAGTGAGATACTCCTTAGTTTTCAACAAAATTTATAAAAATCAAGATATTGCGAGGTTCCAAATAGAATCGGCTTTCGGGTCAGCACCTACAATGTAAGTACTAACTGATGTTTTCAAATGATTTGTAACGTCAACGTTCTGAAACGTAACTTAATTATTTTGTTCTACAGATGAAGCCAATTTATTTTTCTATTGTGGTGAAAATCTACTATTTACGAATTTAGAATTACAAAAACAGGAAAACAGCAAACACCTACAATGGCCAGGAACTACAATCACATGCCACAATTTACAAGCAAACTGCACCAGAAAAACAATAATGAAAACAAGAGACAAACATAAATAACGATAGGAACTCGGGATAGCCGGACTTGGTACCGGCACCAGCAAAAGCCAGTGGTAGGGTTAAACCGGTTTATGGGTACCCAAACCTCCCCTTTCTCTATCCCGTTTCCCTATAGTATCATAAAGAAGTTCATATGTGCTTAAAAAGAGGACATAATGAGAAATAAATTGAATTAATTAATTATTGAATCACTCACAGTGTGACGGGTGCTGTTAACAGAGCAGGACATGCTTACCCTTCCGGAGCACCTGATGTCACTCTCAGTTTCACTGGAGTTCACACTGTGAGTGCCTTTGTTCTGAATGTTGTGGTTTCTGGTTCTGTGCTTTGTGTCTGTCTGGCGTCATTGTTTTTGTGTCTAACGTCATTGTTTTTTGTGTTCTCGTTTTTGCCCTGTCTTTGGACTTCGATTTTTGTAAATTTCACCCCTTTGTTCCTTCTGTATTCTACTGCCGTTGTTTAGCATACCTGCTATATTACCAGATAACATTGATTGTGACAATAATCTCTTTGTAAGTCCATCGTCATACAACTGTTGTGTAGGCAGTTCAATTGTTGTCTTTATTATGTTTTTCAAAGCGTCGCTTGGTGCTGAAGTCTTTTCGTGACAAAATTTTTCTCTTGCCTGAATAAACAATCAAAATGTAAATAAAAATTAAACCAGGATTATCAAAATATATTCAGTTCTTGTAATCAAGAATAGGGAAAAAAAGGAAATACTTGAATGAGAGAAGATTTTGATAGCAAGACATAATCACCTTGGAACCCTACATAAACACAAAATTACTAACTTCAACATGTAAACTAACTCCGGAGAACCACTTGGTAACAGCACTAGCAAACGCTAGCGATACCTCAACGTGACTTCCAGATGAAGTACAACAATAAAAGCATTGTTATATTTGCTTAATTTTACCTTTATTTGCCTCACATATATTTACTCCATAGCTCTTCTTTTCTGTTTCATTTAAACCTGGTTTTTGGCGGCTAACTTACCTTGTCGCTATCCCGTATAATAAACACACATTATGAGGTATGCAGCAAAAGTCCTTTAAAACCCTCCCCGCACAATGAAGTCGATACCATATGTACAATTTTGATTCGGAAAGAGTAATTCGTGCTGTAGGTGTGATTGATGGTTTGTCGCTTTTACGCGCAATGGCGAGAAGTATGTATATTTTGTCGAAACCAAGTGCTTCTATTTTTTTTAACGGGAATAATAATAGTGTACATTCGATTCATTGTAGCCAATACTTTAAAAAAAAATAGGTTAATGTGCTCAATGCATGAATACTTATTAACAAACCACAAAGTCGGTGACTTTCAAAATCCACTTCCTTCTTCTTTGCCTTGATCTTTATACAGAATTTTTTTAACTTTTGTACTGTAATGTCGGTATTATTTGTTTGTACGTAAACCATGGCAATCACTGAACACTTATGCCACGTACCTCTATCAACTGTACAATACTCTTCAGTTTCTGTTTAACATCAACCGGTACATCTCGGTCTTCTATCTCGGTGACCAACTCCTTAAGTGAAGTGTAAGCGGGATCATGTATTGACATTGCGGATCTGAAAAATATACAATTTAAAGAATATATTGGTTGACTTTTTGTTACTTTTTTTCAACAAATAGGACGTTGGTTTTAAGCACAAATTAAATATAATGCCTTACCATCGTTATTCTCGCTGAGCAAATTTCTATAGAATTTCTTTTTTTCGCTAACGTTTTTCCATAACTGGTTTCGAATGTTGCAAAGTGTTTTCCAGCTACAAAAAATCAAATGCATGTGATAAAAACGTCTTCAAATGGGACCAAATCGCAAATACAATGAAAAACTCGAGCTTATCATAAAATGATTGTCCTCTGTATAAGCTTGCATCATGTAACAAAATCCTACATATTATCAATTTCTGTATCCTTTACGATTCTTGAAGCTATGAATTGTACCACTCAACTTATTAAATGTATAGATAAAAATAAGATTTTCCTCATATTGTGAAAGTTCGATGGTCTATTGTGCCAAGATTGACAATTGTTTCGGTCTTCAATCTCCTTTCCTGAATATGGATCATGTTCACATGATGTTTTCAAAACTATCACATAAATATAGACCAGATAGATTTTTGACATCTCTTTTTCGATCTTCAATTTTTTCTGTAATTGATGAATAATGAAAATAATTTGAACATTAACATCAAATAAAGGTTTTTATATTTGCTTTATATAGTTGGGTGCACACATAACCTCTCGCCCGAGTTAACTTAGAGAGCAGTCATGAGAACAGGTCTAAGTTAACTTGAAGCACCTAGAATCATCTCTGCTCTGGTCATAGAATCGTGACCGTTCTTGTTATGTCTGTTCTAGCCATGACCGTTCTACCTAGGTCTGCTCTGACCATTTCTGTGCCGACTCAGTCTGCTCTGACCATGTCTATTCCGACTCAGTCTGCTCTGACCATGTCTATTCCGATTCAGTCTGCTCTGGTCCTGACCATTCTTGTCAAGTCTGCCCTTGCCATGAACATTCTAGTTCTAGAATTATTAAACTGTATAATTTTTAATCAGGGGTGTCCGTATTTCGTGTTTCTCGAGCGCAAGTCCGACACAGCTTAAATAAAAAACATAGATAAATATCTTATTTTGCGATGTTTTCAATCAATTAATCATTTGTTTCACATAAAGTATTTGGTATTTATTCACATTTTTTCTGTGACAAGAACGGTTTTGATTGTAGCTTTGAGTATGACTGTTCAGAGCGGCCAGGATTCTAGAGCAGATTTAAAGCAGTTCCCAGACAGACTTCATACCCGTTCTAAATTCACTCATGTCTGTATCCCACTGTATTTTATATAGATAGTGGCCATTTTTAGATGATGCAATGCCTACTAAAACAAATTAGTACTATTCCGAAAAACGGGAAGTTATTAACAACTGTCTTATATATTTGGGCAAATAAAACCAAATATATGGTATATATGACACATATCAGTTGAGTAAATCTTAATATATAGCTCGAAATTAATGAGAAATGGGAATTTCGGCATTTTAGAATTTTCGAAAAATTCACTGTTAAAATGATTAATCAAGTAAACGGGAATTTATATCTGAAACTATGTGAATTAATTGTATTTAGCTATGCCTTCAGTATCAGAAACATGAATGTCTTCAATACGAAAAATGACATCCTTACTCCAAATAAATATCTCAAAAATTTCTAATTATATAAGATTTTACCAGTTTTTGCATATAAATGAACATAAGATACGAATGATTTGTTTTTATATGTATAATGTAATGAGATATATTGTAATGTGTAGTCTTAACATCTAGATCATAATGGTTTTTTGTTCTCTATCAGTTTTTACACGTCTTTGATTTATAGTCTTCCAAACATTTAGAATTTATCTGCACTGAAGAGACATAAATTGTCGAAATGCGCATATGCAGAAAATAAATTCACAGTAACTTCGGTATTTAGTTATTTGTACGAATTAATGTTATGGTGTGATTCAATATCTGTTAGAAATAGGAAATTCATAAAATTCACAGAAAAATTATTTTGACTATCAAACATGGAGGGTGTTCATTTTTGTTCATACCTATACAATAACCAACTTCATGTATTGTGCAAATATACATAAGCGTCAATGAAATCAAAAATATCGAAGTTATCACCGCAACTCCTACAAAAAATTGTACTCAAATTGGCATTTAAAATTCTTTTTTTTTAATTTAATGGAAAGGAAAATATCATTTAGTCGGTTTCGGCGGGATTCTTTGCTAGATATCGAATAGCGCCACATTCATGTTCCTTTTACCCATAGATGCGGGGTCCACAACAAACATAAGATTTACAGGTAAAGTGTTCTTTCACGGCTTTCAAGAAGACTAAGAGAAAATAATCACAACATATAACAGAGTAAATTCAAAATAAACTTGACATAATAAGATAGTGAATTATGAGCACTGTAAACAGGTAGTCGGAACAACATAGAATAAATAAAATGCCTAAATTGATTGCGGATCCCTATTAGGAATTCAATCAAAAACTAGTACACCATGACTGACATAAAGAGCATACATGTCTCGCCTAAGGCTTTTTTTACAGATGAAGCACAAAAACTTACTGACCTGAGTGTAGGAAGTATGGAAGCTAAATTCGGTCCATGAATAAGAGTTTATATGGATATAAATGCATAAGCTGAGACAAGTCACAAAACAAAACAGTTTTACATCTAAATATCCATATATTAAACAAAAGAGTATATAGATAATGATTATGTGATAACGTAATATATTCCAAATCTTATAGACTTCTTTCAAAAACGAAACCAGAGAGGAGGTTCAATACAGGGAAATTTATGGCACATGAGATACAAGCGATGAAATTACGAATAAACCCTTTAATATTAGAAAACAATGTAACTGTGTTATCAGAATAAACAACTATGACATGATGCAAAGTTCCAAAATAATATCGCTAAAGCTAAGAATGAACCGAATCGATTTAATAATTAAATACAGGATACGATATGTTAGAATATATAATTATCAATGAAGAATTGCCAATCTTATAGTGAAAATATCAACACCCCAAAATATCACACCTTCTGATAAAAGGATGTTAGCTGGTCATGTTGATGTGTTTCTGTCAGATTTTCGGATTTCTCTGGTTTTATCCATTTAAAAGCTTAATAATATTTTGCCCGGTGACCCCCTAATTATTTTCCATAATTTCATTTTATACATCTTTTGGAGCATTCTGACAAAATTTTATTCCATTGGTGTTATTTTGTCACATTCATTATTTGATAAACATTCCTCGTGTTAAACCTTTGAAAAATGCAGAGGAGTTCAGTTTCCCGCCATTTTTTCAAGCACTTGTATCACAGTAATTTCATCGGTAACCTATTATTTTTTTTTGCTTAATTACTTCTTTTACAATTTTCTAGCAAAAAATCACATTCAATAGGAATTCTTGTTATTTTATGATTGACCAGCGAACATCCTTAACAATTATAGATGCAAACAATAAAGCAATCATTCTGATTAAAAATGATATAATCAACATTTTACAAAATACATCAATATTATCAAATAGAGCTTCCCTGTAGGTACCTTGATCATCCTTCCAAAAGTACATAGCACATAATGGTCCCCTGTCACCTCCACCGGTATCTATTTTTGATTTAACAAAACGACAACATATCAGTTATACTAATAGGAAGACGTTCTTTTCAAATGTCATTGTTCTTGTTCATAATGGGGTTTGAACGATGTTGGCTTTGGTTACCGAAGAAAATTCATTCAAACATTGTATTATACGGAAGGATTGGTATAAACACAGAAAAGGATATTTAACGACACTAACAAATTAGGAAATAAGGCAAGTCATATTCTTCAAGCTGAGTATAAAGAAGTTTTACTGAAAAAAAGCCATGGATTTAAAAAACATGAACACATCGGAAAATGAATACAAAAGCAACATTTGAAAAAGAGTAAAATCTTAAATCAAAAATTTTAAAAGATAAAAAAGGAAAGAACACGGCTTTTCATAAAAAAAAAACACAAATTAAGGTAACCTTAAAAAGACATTCCAAAACAAAAACACACAGATCGCCACAAACTTAAACCACTTTTAGTGTAAACTCCTACAAAACACGAGACGTTTCGGAAGGGTACATGTGGCAACCGTCAAACAGCCAATGAAAAGTCAACGGAAAAAAAGACATGTAAATTTTAAAATATCAGATTTCTTTTTGTTTAAATCTAAGGCGTGCATAGCTTTGTCCTTAGTCGATTTAAGCTTTCCTATTTAGATCATACTGGTACTTTTTCTCTGTCGGATTTTACACAAATTTCGGTTTTTAAGTTTGACATGATTTTGTTAGACCTGCACTGAAGAGAGACATTAATTCTCAAAATGGCCATATGCAGAAACTAAATTTACAGTGAATTCGATATTTTGATATTTATCACCATTGGGCTGATGCCTCTGCTGGTAGACTGTAAGTCCCCGTTGGTATTCACGTACCAAGTGGCAAGTACTTCGCAACTGGTCCGAAAACCGATTTTATTTGGAAACTTGCAAAATCTAAATTTAAGAAAATTTTGTTTAAGACTAAGGAGTATCTCCCTCATGCATATCTCTGTCCTCAGTTGTTTTTGAATTTTTACACCTTCTGTATCAGCTTCAAAACAAATTTTGGTTATGGATTTCCAAATGTAATGATTTGATAAACACTGAAAAGACATAACCTGTCGAAATTTCCATACGTAGAAACTAAATTCACAGTAACTTCGGTATTTTGAACTCTTGTCAATCCAGGGTCAAATATTTTTATATCCGTGAAGACGGCAATAACGTTACTCTGAGAAAGATACAATGTAGACGCAAAAGTGAATATATTTGACTCATCATTTTTCGACTCAGTTAAAATCATTACGTTTGATTTAAAAAGCGTAATGAAACAAAAAACAAAATGTAATGAAAAGAAACATTTTGAAAACAACATGTACGACAGAGAGGAATCAACTGAGAAGTACACACTTCATATGTTGGAGAGGTGAGTATATTCGTACTTCTGAAGAGAAAATTCACGACGATGCAGTTAAATTATATTGTCATGTAACTTACAGATTTAAATCATCAATCTTTGTTAAGGTGTAACAAAAGATTAGAGGTTCACGTAGCTGTTTTAGTAGACTAATGACATAGGTTTTAGAGAAATATTCATATATGAGGTCAATCAAAAGTTTTGTTTTGAAGTTTATTGGAAGAAACGCAAATGCCGTAGCAATATGTAACATCTTTGGAGTTTCAAAAACTCGCATCTGATTCTTACCGCTCGTAGTGAAGTTTTACACGGGACCTTGTGTGGTCAGCTGTGACCGTGTTCTTTGTAGTAGTAAAGAACTAAGCAGGAGTAAAAATACAATTAATAACTCTACTGAATAATTGACCTTCCATAGCTTCATTCTAAATTCGTTTGCTATCAAAACTATGTCAAACGTGGTGATTTAATCTGCTAAAATTTAGATTATTAATTTTTGGCAGAAATATGCCTACCTCTCCAGTGGACTGTCAGTTTGACATTTGATTCGCCACCGTCGAGCATGTAGTTTATACAGTGGTTTATTGGATAGAACAAAAAACGTAATAGCAAAATTACTGAACATGATTGTCCTAGGTGCATCAAACCTCCCCTTCCAATGTCTGATAACAATTCAACAGCAATTACTTTTTAAAGGTCACACACAGTGATAGAAATGTTGATCTCAGTACTAAGTATTAATGAATTGGGCTGATACTAAAATTGCCGAACGGGCAAAAAGACAGGAAAGGTGCAAATTCACAAGAAAATTGTCATCACAACCGTCCTGACCTGGAATAAGTTATATTAAAGACCAAACCAACTATTGTTTATACGCACAACGCAGCGCATTGTCATTGTTCTGTAAGACGTCTATGACGTCGCACCGTGTGGAAGATCAGCAAAGTGACATCCAATAACTACGTTGGTGACGAAAAGTTAGAATAATTTTGAAATAAAAAAAGTAATCAAATTACAAAAATATAATTTATATCTAAATAAGGTGGAACAATATTAAATTCAAATTCAAAGTCTTTATTGTTTGTGACAAACAAATAAACAAAATGTACAACAAATATTAAACATCGTTTACTTTTGTAGACATATGAAAAGAATTGCCAATATTCCTACGTTATTGGGCTGGGCGAGCCGCTAACCATCAATAAAATATACAAATTATTCGTCATGGAGTCCTTTAATTGATATAATTTGTAAAATTGCGACACCTGTTTCGCCCAAACCAGCGTTTGGTCGCGGAACAACGGATCTGTGCTTCGATTCCCGGTCGAGGTGAAAAATTTCATGGACCCAATTTTCGGCTCTTACACCATCTGCAAGGGTCGTCCCAAGGAAAGACCCATAGCACGTTAAACACTTTTCATGTAGTTCGGCAAGGTTGCAAATCACTTAAAAATGTAAATTGCCTAAGGTTGGTGGTTCTCTACGGGGACTCCGGCTCCCTCCACTACTAAAACTGACGGTCACGATATAGGTGAAATAATGCTGAAAACCCATACAAACCAAAATAACTACAAACAAACTAACAAACCAAAAAAAA